>OU026156.1:123079803-123169803 GCA_907269105.1 Volucella inanis | reverse complement strand
AAGCGGATAAAAATTAGGTCATCAATTTGACAGCTCGTAAAAATATATATATATATAAATAAATGAATAATAAATGAATTGTGCGGAGAAAAAAAAAAAAAAAAAAACGCTCGAGTGCAGTGGAAATAACATTCAGAGTGCTAGTATCCCAATCTATCTGCCACTGGTCATACTGTTGCTTGCACTATTTTCTCTCTGCTTTTCATATTCGTTCAGTGAATCAGTCAGACAATGGACACCCTCGAACGCTCAAAAGCGTTCTCGCGGGAACAGGTTTTTGTACATAATTTTATAACTTGGAAAGTTGGAAAAAATCTTTGCTTTTGATTGCTTCTTTTTTTCTTGTTATCAATTAAAATGGCTTGATGAGGGAACCGTCGTTTGGGTGGTGAAGGAAGGACGGCTGCTCAATTCTGAAGGTTAAAAAGTTATAGGAATGTTAACTAACTTCACATTTATTATCCCTTTAAAAGAACAATTGAACGTATGAAAAACAACGATAAGAAAGCTTTAAAGTTTTCTGATGCTAAATTATAAAGTCCCACAAACACGTGAAGAATCAGTAAACGTCAAACTTTCTGCTTCAAAAAGTTTTTAACTTCAGCAGACAGATGCGCAACGTGCGGGTTTTTATATAAATGAACAACCCGACTGAGCTACGATGTGAGTTGATTTGCATTACCTGTATTAGTGGTTGCAACTTTTAATCTACATTTGTGTTTTAACAACCGGAGTACCCTCCAGAGGCTGTGTTTAATTTTTCTGAAACAATGAAAAAGCTTTATGCTTCTCTTAGGCTGCAGTCAATGACTTTTTTGATGTGGGCCCTGCTAATCATTCGACCACACTGAGAGACCACAGACCACCGGCTTTTCGAAATCTACCACAGTTAACTGTGTCGAATTCCAGGCACGTAGCTGGTCGTTGCCTTGGCGGCAGCTGCTACTAGGGGGCTGCGAAAATCACCTTTGTTGCCTTTGCACTATATGATCGGCAGTTTCAATATAGTTTTTGTTAACAATTCTCCTTTTATTGTAAGAGAGATTTTCACGATTTGTAATAATTCATACATTTGTGTGCGTTGATTATTTGATATATTTGACTTATACGAGTATACAACGTCAAACAGATATAGAAATATTTTCTAGTAGTCTCTATTATTACTTGTAGTCGTAGTTCAAATCGGCTAAAATCCATACTTTGATCATCGTGTGTGCCACAGAGAAGTATGTACTAGTTTCTTCAACATTCTTAGATAAGGCTTGCCAGTATTACAATTCGACAAGCAATTAGACACAAATTGTGGAAGACAGTGTGATAGTTAGTAAATATATAGCACTTTTAAATACGTAGATATCTACATCATATCTTAACTATTCGTCTGTATCATGAAGAAATGGATCAGTAATTTCTATTGAAGACTCTCATTGTACATTGTACTGTGTATTTATAAATTTTTTATACCAGTTCTTGGGGTATAAGAAGCTATTAAGATAATTGAGATCGTTATGTTAGAGCTACTAAGAAGTATTTACATAGGATCTACATATGTATGCATCTAGCTATTATAAGAAGGATGCTCTCCATACATATGTATATCCGAATATGTGCTGTGCTTTCCTTTTCTAAATAAATGTTGAAATTAAATAATTTTGTGTTAAGATTATTAATTAATTAATTTTTTTTTATTGATTAAAGCAAATAAATTTTCTCCAACTCTCAATGATAAAAAATCCGATCCAGAAGTAAATAAATCGCAGATATCACCAACGGAGGATAATGGAACAAAATCGGCAGCAGCGAAGGTGTCTGGAGGTTCAGCTTCAATCAAAATTGAAAAAGATCTTCCAAAAGCGATGATAAAACCGAATGTACTTACACACGTAATTGAGGGTTTTGTTATTCAGGAAGCTAATGAACCATTTGCAGTAACACGACAGCGGTATTCAGAAAAAGATCCATCAGAGGAGCCACCTAGTATGCTTTGTTTTAATACAATATTCATTCTTCTATTAATAAAAAATGTATTCCAGAAAAAAAACAAGCCATGGAGGATTCTATATTATCTATCAACAGTCTTCCTTCTGATATGATTGAATGTGAGCAATGCGGAAAAGCTGAACACAAATCAAAGATAAAGAAAAAACGTTTCTGTTCTCCGAATTGTGCGCGACTTAGCAAATCTTCAATAAATGAACACAACTCTGATGTCTTATTGCCAGCAATGCTTAGTCCAAATGTGGATCTAAATGGTCCAAATAAGCTAGCCATTGAATGCTCCTCTGTTACCTCAGAAAAGCAACAAACGGACAGTTCTATTTTTGCAGCAAATAACATGATCAGTAATGCAACACCTGCTCAGGACATAGTTGCACCGGAAGAGCCACCACAAATGGTTAACTGGACAGTGTCTGATGTATGTGAGTTTATAAAAAGTCTGCCTGGTTGCAGTGACTATGTTGACGATTTTGAACAACAAGAGATAGATGGTCAAGCTTTGTTGCTATTAAAAGAAAATCATTTGGTTAATGCAATGGGAATGAAACTAGGACCAGCACTGAAAATTGTTGCCAAAGTAGAGACTATGAAAGAATCGACTGGAGCTGAGAAAGAACAATAGCTTCAGGTTTAGGGATCGAACAGTGTTTTGTAAATAGGATTTTTTTTTATTTATTTGAAAATGTAAATATTGGTAACTTTCCTCAAGAACTGATAATATCGCATTTCGATATATTTCTTTGAAAAGTTGTCTTCATTATTAATTATTCCATAGATATTTTTAAGCAAATATACCTAAATTTGAGTTATAAATGCAATGCATTTACAGATTTTAAGAACAGTTTTATAAGGCAATAACAATTAAATGTAAAAATATATTTTTAAGTAATCGATTAGACTTTTAAAATAAATTAAGACTTAATAAAACCAAATGTGAAAACAGTTGTACTATTATTCAAAATTATTTATAATATTTTTTTATAGCAATTTGTGAATGGTGATGAAGGAAGATTATTGATTTGTTAAGTCCTTTGCACGACAAATTTCAATTTTAAATTGGTATCATAATGTAAGTTATAATAAACAATATTCACCGCAAAGAATTGCCTGAGGCGCATTAATATCTAATGAGACTACCCGAAGTCTGCATGCGTGTTAGTGCCCTCACATCTGGAGAGTGGGAAAAAAGAAAAGTAGGATATATGTATTTACAATCGCCGACGATGAAAAGAGAATAGTACGAAAGTACGTATAGTACACTATCCTGCGAGAGACTTCTGCACAGCGGAGAGGAATAGAAATTTTCGTGTCGTGTCGGCGGTTTCCGAGGGTTGGTAATACGCTTTCTAGAACTAAACTGCGTATGGCAAGTTGGAATGTTGGCATATCCTTGAAAAATGATTATGGTAACGTACAATCGATATAACATGAATTTAAGAAACCAATAGGCGATATGTCAGATACAGGGTCTACTACTTGAATTTGCAAAATATAATTAGCATACAAAATTAGCAACCGACCAGTAGTAAAACTAATAAACACAAGACGAGCTTACACCAGTGGGCATTCAGAAAAATAAATAATTTGGTGCTAGTTAAATGGAATATAAACGAAGAAAAGGAATTTCATCGATGCAGACTTAAACGGGCATGTCGCAGAATCGAACAACGATCCGAAGACTGCTATTGAGGAAACTGTTTCAGAACGAGAAATCCAGAGATAATACATGGGAAAAGTCTGTGCCGTTTCTAAGAGAGGGCACCACTTGAATTAAATCCATACCATTTTCAGGTAGTACCAACCTTCCAAAGATACGTGTATAGATTTGACAGCTGATGGAAGATTAGTTGTCGAGATATAGCGTTGTGAATGAAGCAACTTTCGTTATTGTGAAAAAAGAAATGGATCCAAAGCAATTTCATGTGTTGATTTATCATTGCTTTTTGATGGGAAGAAATGCAGCCGATGCAAAGAAATGGCTTGATAAGTTTTACCCGGACTCTGCACTAGTGGTTATACAAGCACTGAAGATGATGCACGCAGTGGACGTCCAAAAGAGGCTGTTACAGATGAAAACAACAAAAAAGTCCACAAAATGATGAATTCCCGTAAAGTGAAGTTGATCGAGATAGCTGAGGCTCTGAAGATATCAAAAGAGCGTGTTGGATATATCATACACGAATATTTGGACATGCGAAAGCTCTGTTTAAAATGGGTGCCGCGTTTGCTCACAGTCGACCAAAAACAACAACGTGTTGATGATTCAGAGGAGTGTTTAAAGCTGTTCAATCGCAATAAAGCCGAATTTTTGCGTCGGTATGTGACAATGGTTGAAACTTGGCTCCATCACTTCACACCAGAGTCAAGTCGGCAGTCAGCTGAGTGGCGAGCAGGTGACGAACCTCGTACAAAACAACCAAAACTCAACAGTCGGCTGGCAAGGTTATGGCATCCGTATTTTGAGATACACATGGAATAATTTTCATCGACTATCTCCAAAAGGGGCAGACTATCAACAGCGATTATTACATTGCGTTGTTGGAGCGTTTGAAGGAAGAAATCGCAAGAAAACGGCCGCATTTGAAGAAGAAGAAAGTGCTGTTCATCAAGACAATGCACCGTGTCACAAGTCGATGAAAACGATGGCAAAATTAAATGAATTCGGTTACGAATTGCTTCCCCACCCACCGTATTCTCCAGATTTGGCCCCCAGCGACTATTTCTTGTTCGCAGACCTCAAAAGAATGCTCACCGGAAAGAGATTTAAGACCGATGAAGAAGTAATCGCCGAAACAGAGGCCCATTTTGAGGCTAAACCGAAATCGTACTACAAAACTGGTTTCGAAAGATTGAAAAATCGTTTTAATCAGTGTATCGCCCTCGAAGGCGACTATATTGATAGATAAAGTTGAATTTTGCAAAAAATTTGTGTTTTACTATAAAACGGCACTGACTTTTCAGCCCATGTGTTAAGATTGTTTACTTAGGTAACACAAAACACTTATTTTCTAGGGGTTAAAATTATATATTTACATTTACTGAACAATAACTGATAAAATATGAGTGTAAGAATTTGTTTGTTGCAAGAACTGCCACGATGAGAAGCCGTAAAACAACTGCCCTCATCCTTCGAGTGCGTCCTTTTTATATCCTGTCTCTCATATTCCTCGGTGACAGTGTTGCTGATTGCCCACATTTTTGCATAAATAATGAATAACATATATACAATGAAGGAAAAAATTAAATTTTCAGCGAGTTATTCACTATCTCCCAAGTTAAAAAAGGTCATCGACTGTTGTAGTGATTACGGCCTTCACCATGGCAAGAAAAAAAAAAATTATTAAACTACACGGTATTGCCTATATAATGACCCACGATTGTGAAAAAATTTGAAATTTTAGGAAATGGTAGGGTTTTGAAAAAAAAGTCGAATTTTGCCCGAAAATTTGATGATTTTTGGCCTGCCAAAAATACAGTTTTCATACAATCGAAAAACTGGAGAGTCATTGTATAGTCATTGTATATTTTACTTATATACCAAATAAGTAAAAAAGCGATCGGATGATTTCTCTTCGAGTTACAACTGCAGCAAATTTGAAAAATGTTTCGAAAAAAACACGTTTAAAGATAAAATGATTAATCTCATTCTTATAAGTAGATAAAAATAATACTTAGAGCTAATCTGCTATTCCAGGCACCTTCATCTTCTTTAAAAGGTGTCTTCTGTGCTGTTGAAGCACTTCGAGATGATTGGCCCTCTTTCGAGGCACCCTGTTGGTGATGCTCTGCTACTCGTAGTCTTGTTTCATCTTTGCTAGCGACATAATCTCTTGCTGCAGGTCCAACTATCACTCCTGTCACATAAAATATTTTTAAAATGAATGTATAACCGTCATTGAATATTAAAGTAGCAAAGTAATTTGATAATTTAATAGTTTTGAGACCACTGTGGATGTGTTTTGGAGTAAAACATTGTAGTTTTCGTTATTATTCTGCGTATTACAACCCTTACATCTATTATTCAATTCATGCCATGATAAGTCCTCGTATATTGGCTTCAGAGCTTTTGAACATGTGGATCAAGGAGAGATAATCGTGCTTGAACTAAGTTAAGTTCATTCCTTCAGCTTCCGCGCGGCGATAAGCGCACCAACTCCCTGCGCCTACTGGACAGTTTCCATATTAGTCGAACTCAAATGATGAAATATAGCCCGGACTGCTTTATACATTTCATCCATATTATCTTGATGTCTCATGATCGTAAGGGTGTTATACTTTTAAAGTTTATTATATACGTTGACAGTTAATTTTAAATTTTAGCGTAGTTTTACCTTTTCCTTTTAAGCTCTTATTTTTTTTTTCAAACTAAGGCATCGTGATCCAATTCTTTTTCTACAGGAATATCGCCAATATATCGCGAATATTTCACCCCGTATTTACTAATCGAGCGACCAAACATATCTTATATTATCGATTTCCATTTTTGAAGCCGATCCTTTATGATTTATGTCGCAATCATCTTCGTATAGTGAGAGCTATTCTTTGTAAGCTTTAGTATCGCTGTCTTTCCTATTTTCCCAAAAGACACAACTATGACAGTAAGTAAACTTTACATACAAATCAACGTTTTTTTTTTAATATTTTTCTGCCAGAGTTACTTAACCAAAACGTGAAATATGGCAACGTTCCTTCCGCGTACAATCTCCTAAAACTGTCAAATTTGTCTCTGAATTTTCTTTCTTTAATATCAGCTTCCTCTCTTCTTGAATAGCTCTTTCCATACTAAATTTACAAACTGATTCTTCCTCTATCCATTAATTCGTGAAACATCAAGAGAAAGTTTGATGATCAAATTTACTTGCTAAATCTATCAAACGGCAAAAAAGGTTAATTCCGATTCCCAAAGACGCATCACCGCCACTAAATGTTTATTTATTTGAAATGCATTTCCAATCATAGGCCCGGAATAGATGTATGGAACACACATGACAGCAATTTGAATCCTAAATCTTTAATCGTTAAATTGCTAATTGCATAAAAAAATAGAAACAAACTGAATAATGCAATATCCATGAGTTGGATCAATCACAATATTATTAAATATAGTATCATTATTTTGTGATAGTTTTTCAGCGGCCGTACTGGTATTCGCGGTAGACTGCTCGAATGTATGTTGATTTCCCGTAAATTTTCGTTTCCTTGAAACTGATCTATGTCGTGAGTACCTTTTTGGTTTGAATATAGGACTCAACCACTTATTTTTACTATTATAAAATAACTTACGAAGTGCTCAATCACAGAAAACTAAATGTGTCTGGCTACACAAATTTAAACTTTTACGAATTTGACAGTTCTTTTAAAATTTATAATTGGTTTCACGTTTTATACAATTCCTACCCAAAGAAAAATCTCTTAGAAATTTGTGTTCTCTTTTAAAAATTTTATCTCTTGTTTAACCCTGGAAGGCCTTCGTTATTGTCCGTTGTGGCTCTTATTAGTCTTTTCGACAAAGGTGAAATTTATTTGTTTATAAATTAATAATAAAATCATATAATTCTGTAAAAGTAATTAAATATCAGATTTCATGAAAGTATGAACATCGAGGTTTAGTTTAATTGGTTTTTAAATAATTTATTTAAACAAAAACAAAATGTACCTAAATTTTACACTATTTGTCGAGATCAATTTATAAAATAAATTTTTACTTTTTCAGTTTCATCTACATATATTTTCTTGATTTGTATTTTCTTCAGTTTGAAGATCATTGACTACTTTTTGTTTCAAGTTTGTCGACAGTGTGGGTATACTATATTAAGCTGACTTCATAAAATTTTCCACTAAGCTATTGTTCAATTTTTCATAAAATTTTTTCGATTCAAAGATTTTTGTTATTTGCAAATATATTGATGGCATAAACGACATAGCTATTTATGAACGCTATGTTTAATATGCCATAGAATACACACATTGGCCATCTATTTGTTTTTCGAGAACATGAAGATAATAAATGCACAAGTTTGCTTGACTTCGGTTTGTATGAAAGAAGTGTTAATTTCTGGTCGTAGTGAAAAACATATGCAGTGTGATACATCGTGAGGTTTGGCTTTCAATAGGCTTTTTTTTGGCAGATCACGCGTGACTCCTATTAAACTGCTTTGTCATTTTTGTTCAGTATCATTTGGCAAGTCATCATGGAAAGACTCACACCACAACATCGTCTCCAAATTGTAGTACGAAAATCAGAGTTCTGTGAGAAATGTTTTCCGTGAGATTCGAGGGAATAACGGTGCGCATAATCGACCTACTGAAACCACTATTGCAAATACCAATCGCAAATTTGAGTCCCAGTTTACATTATTGGATGATACTCGTCCGGTTAGACCACGTCCAGCAGTGTTCAGTGAATGGGCTCTGGAAAAACTCAATGAAAATCCGGTGTTTTATCGTGAAATTTTGTTCAGTGATGAATCCCATTTCTAGCTCAATGGATACGTTAATAAACAAAATTGCCGTATTTGGGCTCATAAGCAACTCGAAGAGTACAAAGAGCTACCATTCATTAAAAACAACGATATGGTGTGGTTTATGGGCTGGTGGAATCATTGGTCCATATCTCTTCAAAAATAAAGCAAATCAGAATGTAACCGTCAATGGTGACCGTTATCAGGCCATATTAACGGACTATGTGCTTCTAAAGCACATGTTCTCGGTGAGCTCTACTTTCAACAAGACATCGCTACGAGCCATATAGCGTATGAGACATGGGACTGGTTGAGAAATCATTTTGGTGAGCACTTAATTTCACGTTTTGCTACGGTAAATTGGTTTCCTAGATCGTGTGATATCACACCTTTGGACTATTTTCTATGGGGACATGTAAAGTCTCAGGTCTTCAGAAATAAGCCAGGTACAATTGACTCTTTGAAAGCCAACATTACTCGTGTTATCCGCGAGAAACCAGTCCTTATGCCCGAACGAGTCGCCCAAAATTAGACCTTCCGAATGGACCACCTCAAACGTAGTAGTGCCCAATCTTTACATGACATAATTTTCAAAAACGAAATGCCATAAATTGTTCTTTTAGCTGATAATAAAACTTTTAAGTTCAGTTTCAAATCTATGTGTTTTATTTTACATTATAAATCAAACCTTACGATGAATCACCCTTTAGATGTTTGACACTTGCTACCTTTAGTGATGCCCAATTCTTTGGGGATTTCACGTTTATTAGATTGCAATGTTCCCATAATTGTTAAATTTTATGGTTGTCTAAAAAACGTTTTGGCTAATGAAATGGATGTAAACCAATTATCTATAGTAATTGTTCCGTGCACGCTTTTAGTCAGTTCCTTCACAAAGAATTCGTCAAGTGGTAAGTTTCTATGATTCGAACCCTTTCCTAAGTACGGCATTGCGTTAATCTTATAATTCTTACCACTATTACATATCATTACTATATCATATTTATCTGGCTTGTTAGGAATATGCATTCGAAACGGTACTCTGCCTCTGAAAGCTGATAGCTGTTAATCGATTGTCAAGTAGAGTCCTGGAGTATAGTTTTTCTTATACCATAGCTCCAAATTTATCAGATATAATCGTCATTCTTAGCGATTTATCATCAAATCGTAGACGCCCTGGAAAAAATTTAAAGCGATGTTTAGACATTGTGCTAGTATATCGGGACTCAGACTATGTTGTATCAAAAAGTTCTGTTGCTGTTAAATGGTTGTTTTCATGAACAGCAGATAAGACTAAAAGTCAAATAAATGCTTTTAGTTCCTCTTTGTTTGTAAGCTTTTTTTCAGAGGTGATAGTTTTAGAGCTATTATTTGTTAAATTGATTTCAGTATTGGTCAACTGAACAATTTCTTTTAAGATGGTGTCGGTTATAAATAATTAAAAGCATTCAAGTGGATCGGTAATATTTTTGGCATGTTTACTGGGACCCCTGAAGTAATGTACAATGTTGCAGCCTCTACAGATAGATTTTGGTTTGATTTTCGACAATTTATGACCGTTCTTACCTCGTAAGAAATGAAAATGTAATTATATTTAATTTCACAGCTTCCTGCAGTTGGCTAAGTGGTAAATTATCTTTGTCCTTTTCAGTCTCAGCCTATGACATATTATTATCACTGAGATCAGACATATTATTATTAATGAGATCATTATTTTTCATAAAATTGTCGTTGTCGGGGCTATCATCTTGAAAATCGAAATCGCTGTCATCATCATCTTCGATCAAATCCAAAAACTGTTCAATTTCTTAGTCGTTTAGTGGAACAGCCATTTTTATTTAGGAACCTATTGTATAAGTAAAACATACAAAATTGACGAAATAAAGCAACAAAAGAAATAAGTAAAAAAAGCGTTTCTAAGAATAAAGTCACACCAAAGCCTACCTTCGTCGTTTCGACTAACAAGAAACACAAATTTTTAAGAGTGAGTGTGCAGAGACATAAGAAAAAATAACGAAAAAGAGAACGATGTTTGTCGATTCGACTAACGAAGGGCGTGCAGTGTTAAACACTTAAGATTTTATTACAAAATCAAGATTACTTTAATGTTGACAACGTTTTTAATACAAAGTTTAAAATTCAATCCCTTTGCCGGCCACGTAAGCGTGTTCACCACAATGGTTATCTCTTCGTTTTCTGTTCGCTGTCACTGTCATTCGTGTTTCGTTTCATTCGGAAGATTAAGTTGGGCTTACAATAATTATTACATTTCAACTCGGCTAATCTGACTATGATCGATCTCGATCACCTTTGAGCTAACATATTTTTAGAAGTTTAAGTTGACATCGAGTGCCCTCTGCGTAGGCGCACGCCTCGACGACACCGTCATATGGCAATTGTCAACATCTTTTATAACATATCGGTCATTCGCCAAGTGAATACACGTTAGCCGGTACGTTATGCTTCAAGAAGTATTTTTCATTGTAGTCTTATAACTTTTCTGTAGCGCTTAACGCCTGTGTTCGAATCTTATTAAAATCACGTTCCGTTCTGCCGTTAAAACTGTCATTCAAATGTTCAGTAAGCTCGCCCACAATCGTGCTCACCTAAGAGCAGTTTACTAGGTGATTTCTTCGTATAGCTATGTATAGTGTTGTTTATTGCATATTTAACCTCAGACAGACCAGTCTGCATGACTCACTTATTTTGCTTAACATGGCTTTGATTACACGATTTATTCTTTCGACTTGGCCATTAGCTTGAGGGGATACCATAACTACTTTTATGTGATCGGTATTGTTCCTAAGTAAGTAATTTGAAAATTCTAAAGCCTTGGTTGACAGTAATAACTAAAATACTTTTCCATTAATGCACATAACTCTTTGGTACTTGTCGAAATGGCTGGGTACAAACGCACAAACTTTATGAAAGTATCGATTATTACCAAAATATTCTTTCGTTTAGATGTTAGAGCAGGTAGTGGACCAAAATGGTCTAGATGGATTGTGTCAAATGGATTTGGATTCTTAGGAATGCTATGCATATTGTGCTCATTAACTCGAGCCGGCGCATAGTATATTATGCACTTAATGCAATTTTTAATAAAATGATCAATTTTGTTCCCTGAAACCGTTAATATCTGATTGAGGCATTTGTCTAATTCAAGATGGCTAATTTTCTCATGCACCAGACTTATAATATTATCTTCCATCTCAATTGGCACATACAGCAATAAACGATTCGGTTTGGACTTTCGAAAAACAAGACTATCTTGTAAATCATAATGCTTTAACGTTCGAGCTTCAAGGTCATTTCGTAATTTCCTAACTTTCGTATCCCGATTTTGCGCCACTTAAATGTAAAAATCGACCTCAACCCCGTTGATAGCTGTAACCGTTTGGCACCGACTAATTGCGTTTATATGCTTAATCGACGTACAACTTCGATGTTGAATCGAATAGTTATAGTTTTCGAGCTCTAGGGACCATCTAGCGATCCTAGAATTAACTTGCTTTTTATTCAAGGTAAGCGACAAGGTCATCATGTTATTGTGGAAACAAACTAGATCATCCAATTGATGTTTAGAAAATAACTCTTTATTTAAAATTAAATTATTACTGTCATTGTGTTTAACTTCAGTTTTTATTTGTTTCAAATGAATATTAAATTTCCGTAAAAAGTCAGGTCCCAAAATCAACTGCAATGTCACCTAATTATTTGGAAGGATATTTGGTATTGTATAGGGTTTTCTTATAACGACTTCATAATTTTTTTTTTTAAATAAAGGGCAAACCATTTGAGATATTTCAAAAACTTTATTATTGGCTTGAAGTACAATCAAAACATTTATGAATGGAACTCGACTTCGTTCTTATGGCCACCGCGGGCACATTTGCTGCGGTCGATTCGTTGGACCCAATTTTTAATGACTCGGCCACACATTTCGGCCGAAACGGCCGCTATTTCGTGTTCAATGTTGGCTTTGAGCTCTTCCAACGTCGTCGGCGTGTTGGTATAAACCAATGACTTAACGTAGCCCCACAGAAAATAGTCAAGCGGCGTTTAATCGCACACTTACTCTTCAATAAATCGATTGTAGCGTGTGCTGTGTGGCTTGTGGCACCATCCTGTTGAAACCACATGTCGTCCAAGTCCATATCTTCCAATTCGAGTCAAAAATAATCGGTGACCATGGCGCAATAACGCTGACCATTTACAGTTACGTAACGATCGTTATCGTCAACGAAAAAATATGGCCCAATAACGCCGCCGGCATGCAAACCGCACCAAACAGTTATTTTTTGTGGATGAAGTGGTGATTCATGAAGCACATATGGGTTTTCAACCGACCAATAGCGCATATTTTGCTTATTGACGAACTCATTGAGCCAAAAATTAGCTTCGTCACTGAAGATGATTTTGCGATTAAATTCATCATCTTGGCGCATCTTCTTCACAACCCAATCGGAGAACGTACGTCGCTTCAAATGATCAATCGGCTTCAATTCTTGAGTCAGCTTGATCTTGTATGGGTGTAAACCAAGATCCTTACGCAAAATACGCCATAATGTGGTCTGAGCGATGCCCAATTCTTGAGAACGCCGTGGAATTGACTGATTTGGATCGTTTGCTACGGACGTTTGAATGGCAGCGATATTTTCGACACTTCGACCAACCCATTGTCTCACTGACACGGCAACATTACACAACAAATATGTAGACTCAAATTTTTGCACTAAACTTGTTATTGCCTGTCTACTAAGGCGAGAATTACGACCGAAAATTGGAGTTAACGCTCTTAAAGTTGCAGTCACCGACTCCGAATATCTGTAGAAGATTTTTATAATTTTCAGACGTTGCTCGTTAGTGTACTTTACCATGCTGAAAATGTTGAGTTTACTGAATAAATTGAGAGTGACAGTTTGATGATTAGTGAAAGAGTGCGTTCACAAATTAAATTCAAAGTTGTCAAGTCCCTATTGGAAAACCCCTTTATTTCGAAATTTAATGTAAGTCTGTATAAAACCATATGAATAGATCTTGGTTCATCCGACTCCAGAATGCTTCGTTGACTTTAAGACATTTGGAATATTAATACTATTTGGAACAGTGGATAATACTAATTGCGCTACCGGTATCAAACAAAGAAAAAAACATTCATAGGTTCAGTGCATTGAACCTGGTCGCTTGAAAAGGCAACACTTACCCTCTGCATGGTGCTTATGGCACCAGCTGCTTTATTGCACTATTCAGATCAGCTGGCGGTGACAATCTGTTGGTGTTTTATTTGTGCTTTTGGGCAGTTGTAGTGCAGATGATCAACTTCACCACAATTGAAACAAGCGTTAGCTGATTTCGGTGGCTTGGGACAATTTATCTTATAGTGCCCAAACTTGCTGCAATTATAACATCTGACGTCGGAAAGATTTAGCGGCTTGACAGCGGTGTGTGACTGCGGCTTACTGGTGAAGTAAACGAATTTTATCGTTGATAATTTAAATTATTTTGAGACACAAGTCTTTGTTCAAGCCACACTTAAATCTAAATCGTATGCATCTGAACAAATATCTAATTACCGAAGGTTTGGGTCGGCGCGTGTGCTGACCTGGCAAAAGTTGTTATGATGCGTTTGGAATTTGTATCGGCGTGTGTGCTGGATCAGATCAGATATGGTTTCGTTGTTAAACTGCACCAGGAATGTTTCAATCAACCTCTTGGTTTCATTAGAATTTTGGAGGGCTCCATTAAATTAGGAAAACAGTATTTTTTGTTAGAAGTTCAATGACAGGTTTCTTATAGATCTGGCAGCCGCAATCCGCATCTTTGTCTCTTATCGTTCAACTAATGCAGTGATTTGTAGATAACCCCTGAAGTTGGCTTTCGTTGCAAATTACTGCATCCCTGATTTTTGAACTTAGCCCCTTAACTGCGAGCATTTCTTCATGCGATACAAATAGTTAGTTTGTATCAAGGTCGATTCTCTTACTATTTCTTACAGTGGATCTCATCAGCACATGATTAAATTCCCTAGGTCGGGTTTTTGGTAAAGACACAGCGTACAGTAAAAGTGATTCCTTTTGCAACATTATAGGTTCGGCGTATTCTATCGCTCAATCTCACATCTAGAATTTTCTCTTTATTTAGGAGGTTAGTGTTAATGATTCCTCTCTTTGCCAATTGCGCCGCCGAGACTATTTCCTTGAGTTCGTCCTTAATTAAACCAAACTTGCTATAAAGCGTCTCCTCATACTCATCAATATTGTTGACTCTTTTAATAACCCAATATCTCTCTAGTAACTGATGTAAGGTGTTTATTAATTTTGTACTGGTTATTGTTGTTGTCTATTATTGCATTCTGAGTTTTAAGTAATTCATCCCAATCCGTGGCATCAGGTGTGCCGGGTATCCACTTCCAAGCTGACCCAATTCAGTTGATTGAGCTTGGTTTTCTTGTATTTTTCCAGCGTAGCCTTTCTAATAATTCATCAATATGTTCAAGCTGATAGATTAGTTGCGGTCGTAGGACACTAGTTTTATCGACTTGATTTATTATCATGGAAATAATTTGGTTGACAATATCCTCGTAGGTAGTCTGAAGGTTCCACTGATTATTTTGCCGTTCCCTAACTTCAATGTTACTATGGGCGTGTTGTATTCGTATATGTTGACTGTTCCAAACACCAAACGTTGCATCATCCTGAAATTAAACAGAGTCTTTATTGAGATATATTTTTTATGTTAAATAATATTTTTCCAAGATTGGTTCTTTGTTTATGTTCTTCTTGGACGATTTTTATTTTATTCTCCTCGTTACACAAGTCTTCTATCAATCTCTGCGTTATGCGGATTTTAAGTTTGCTAAAATTTTCTTTATATGTGTCATTGAGGAGGGGGATATACACTTCTGGTATTTTTATGGCGTTAACTATATTAGGATTAAGATTCTCCCTGAGAATCCTGGTAAGGTTTTCTTTTGTGATATTCTGAAGGCGTATATAGTGTCTATGGAAAGTTGGATGGGTTTTCGTGGGCAAATAATTCTCGTCCTTAAGAGATGACTAACTGGTTCCTAAAAACATTTAATGGGACATCGTGGTGGGGAATCAAATCTGTGCTGTCTTCTTCAGCGCTGTGCCTGGTTTGTGAATCCGATGTTAGAGTATTGACTTTCTGCCTTAGATGCACCGAAAACTTTTTGGTGTCGCCGATGATACCGTCAAATATTTTAAGACCTGGAAGAATGAAAAAGTCTAAGACAGTATTGTTTTCGACACTTTCAAAAAACATTCCACAAATTTTTTTGTCAATACAAATTTCACTTCCGGCCGATTGGATGGTAAAGGGTGTTTGAGTTTTTATTTGCACCCGTACCTACCAGAAACTTAAGGACATGACCTGCTTAAGTGACATACATTAAGTAGGATACACTAGACAGGCGTCTATCGTAATAACTCAATAACTCAGAGGGTTCTGCCTCTGGTTCTTCTAATTTAGTAAACTCTTGTTCATAATTTTCAAGATATACTTTTTCATCCTGGGTTTGTATATTAAACAATCTTTGCTTTTTTGGGTGTGGCAATTATTGGAGTTGTCTTGAAATTGTTCGTCATATGCTTGTTGTTATTGACCGAGCTGCACTATTATAGCAGGTCTGTTTATATAGTTGGCTTGCCGAGTTTGAACAGACGTTTCCATAGGGACTGAAAGCTTAGGCTGTGTTGGTCTTGGAGGCGGAATACTGGTCCTCTATAGCTTCGGTTGTTAGGATTGCCTCATATGATGCTTATTGTAATGCTATAGGCCATGTTCCTTTGATGTGATGTTAAAGTTTTCTGAGGATTTGCTGGTTTCGATTGTCCATTTCTGTTCTGGGACAAAAATCTGATTTATCAGAGTTGTTATAGAGTTATTGCTGTTTTTCGGATATATAGCCATACTCCTATAATTTAAATTCTGGATTTCTAAACATGAAGCGTAAGCTTCTAGGACATTCTGCGGCTTTTGAATAATGAGCATTTTGGAGTGGTCTCCTCTTAGTTCTCTAATGAATACGCCAAGAGTTCGATTCCTGCAATTGTCTACGAGAGCTTGGATAGTTTCAGGGCTATAATCTTCAGTTTTTATCTTATTAATGATTAGTGAAAATTGATGATTTACCGATGCATAGAATTCATCAAGCATTTCTTGATCGATGCCCAATAATTATCCCTTAGTACGTTCTCCACATTGAAGGTCCTTAACCCCTTCAGGTAATCTTCTGATCTCTTCTAAATCTTCTTTCCTTGATTCTCTCAATTTGAGCATTCATTGTTCCAGTAAGTTGGACAACAGCTGTTTGAAGTTTTTCCATTTTGCCAAATAGTAGTAATTTATGTTCTTAATGTTATGAGTTCAAGTAACAGACTTAGAGTGGATTGCAAACTTAGGGTTATAAATTTGAATTTAAGTTTATTAGACTCGAGGTAAAATGATATGAAATTTGTGTTTGTGTGACAATATATTTTTTTGTATGCTTAGGACTACATTATAATATTATGGCATAATATTTTGGAACATAATAAGTTGGAACAATTTTTTCCTTTATTTTTGTCTTTCCTATAAATTTGTGTTAGTGTGACATCAATCTGTGTACCTAAAGTTTTATTTAATTAATAGTTACGATTGGGTTGCTATATTTTATAAAGGTCGCTTTATCTTTGAAGTGTACTTTCGCGTAAGAAATTTGTTTTTGTTTCATTTTTTTATTTATTATTGCTCTTAGATTTCTTATTTCTTTAAAATTTATCTTATAAATTTTTGTTAACATTTTAATAACAACAATCTGTGTACCGAGGGTTTTACTTAATCAATGGTTATATTTACGATTGATTTGCTATATTTTTTAAATCTCGTTTTATCTTTATAATGTACTTTCAAAATTTGTTTTTGTTTCAATTTTTTGTTTATTATTTCTTTTTTTGAGTTTTTATTTATTTAAAATTTAAAAGCTTGAGATTTAAGAAATGGATTCGACTTACATGAAGATTATGATTCTTATCATCTCTCTTCTGGGTAGGGATGCTGGAGAGTTGGTGAACGTTGTCAAAGGATGAATTGGTCCTTGTTGGCACCTTCGTAGAGGTCCTTTGTGGTAGTCGCTTTTGGGATGCACTCACACTTTGTACAGATGCACTTTGGAACGGCAGTATTATTCGTTTTTAGCCGCTTTGTAGAGATTGTATCTCTGTTGTAATAGCCTACTGCGGTACACTTAACTATCACTAAGCGCTTTTGTTCACAATAAAGCGATTCCTTAAGCCGCGTATACTTTACGTTCGTGATGTCTCTGCTGTTCGGATGTCAGTTAACGAATTTATTCGTTGATAATTAAAAAAATATAATATTTTTATTATTTGAAGACACCAGTCTCTTTATTTAAGCCACACTTAAATCTAAACATTTCTTTTCCCTAACATCGATTTATAATATTCAAGTTGTTGATTATCTTATTATTATTATTATTATTATTATTATCTTATCTTGCTTCTGTTCGTAACGATCGAGTCGTGACAATAATTCGGAAAACATATTGCAGTCATTTATCAACGTTATATTAGCGCTATCATCGTTGAATCCGTCGATTATAAATGTAGGATTATTTCCTTTTTTAGAATTTATTTTGTATTTATTTTTGACTTTAACAATTTTATAAAAAAAAACAAATTAAGTAATACAAGGTTTTATAATAAGCTTGGCGGCCAGCCTAGATGGATTCTGTTACTGAACTGACTCATTGATAATGATGCTCTGGTAGGTTCATGTCAGTTTGTTTGTCCGCATATGAGTGCATTCGTTCGTTTAGTTAACTGTCCTGCATCGTCGATAGATTGTAGGTTAATTTCCAAATGGTTTGTCAAGCACATTCGGCTATCCTGACGTTTATTCGTCGCGTATGAAGAATTCCACGGCTTGATGTAATCCTCAACAGTATGCGTGCCTTTGTGCCTAGCCACTTTTCTCACCTCGTATCTACCATTTGCCACCTTTTTTGTAATTTTATAGGGACCAATAAATTTAGGTCTCAGTTTCATTCCCTAATCAAACTGGGTGCGCTTAATTGTGAATAGATCATTTAGATCGTACTTATGTTCCGGTACTCTCCTTTTGTCATAGGTTCTTTTATTTTCCTGCTAAACTCTTATGATGTTCTCTTTGACGCTCTCTCTCACAACTTTCCGTTCGACATCTATCTCTTCCACAACTGCTTCCTCGAAAAGCTTTCGGATATCCGGATAATTGGCAACACTCATGTCCATTTCGGTGAGGATCTTGAATGGAGTGAACTGGGTAACACTTGACGGAGTGTTGTTCAGTACTCATGCCTATACCAGTTCTGGCTACTTTCTAAGTTCGCCTTAGTTAACATTGACACGATCACTTTACGAACTCTCTTTACCTGTCCATTTCCTCACGGTACTCCGGTTGCGATTAACATGTGCTTTATACTTTTACTTTTACAGTACTCACTGAAAGCGTGTGACGTGAAGGCAGATCCACGGTCGGTAATGATACTTCTCAGATTACCAAAGGCGACGGATTGTCGCTTCAGTCTTTACCATAAGCTCTCTTGCCGGATCCTTATACAATATTCTCACTTTCAAGAAAAAATCTTCATATTCGTCCTTTTCCAGTATTGCCCGTATGGTTCTCGTCCACATGTCCCTTAGTTGTGTCTCTCGGATACTATGGACTAACAATTCCTCCAATAACAGACAAGATACTCTGCTTAGCTCGTCGGCATGGTTCATTTTCGATCCTGGGCGGTGCTCGATTTCATAGTCGAATTTCTGCATGAACATTGCCCATCTAGACACCCTCATTGTCATTCCGAACGCATAACAATCTGTTACAATCTTTATCCTTGATCCCAACAGATATATTCTCGACTTTTTAAGAGCCTCTATGATAGCCAGCACTTCCAATTGGTAAGAGTGATATCTCTGCTCTAATAGTGTAGTCTTCCGACTTATATATTGTCCCAGAAAAGGTTGAAGCATTTGCTTGTCACTTGGCACTGGAAATACCCTTACTGCTTTAGTTTTCTCCACTGATGGTCGTATAGTAGATACTTTTCTCCAAAACATATCCCAAAAATTCAACTTTTCAAGAATTGACATTTTTTCTAATTTCTAATTTCTGAAGCTGTATCTAGTACCAGTTTTAACTTATAAATGCCTTCTGATTCATCCTTGGATGGAATTATAATGTCGTCCACATACACCACTATTGTTCCGTCGGTAATCAAACTCATTAATACCGCAAATATGCACCTTGAAAAAACGGCTGGTGAGTTGGAGTTACATATCGGAGTTTAAATTGGCCATTGAAAGAATCCATCCGCTAGGTCGAACATGGTAAAAACATTAACTCCTTGAAGTCTCTCGATTAGGCTGTCAATTAACACCATTGAAAAGTTGGCGCGTACAATTTTGTTGTTTAGTACAATTTTGTTTAGCTTTCTAAAATCACAGCAAAATCTTTGCGTTTCATTCTTTTTCTTCATTAGAGCGACTAGTGAGGCATACTCCGAGGTTCTTGGTTGTATTATTCCCTCACGTAAGCTACCTGTTCTTCCACAACCTTTTGATCTGCATATGACATTCCCCGTTGATTTTAATATACTGGAATTTCATCCGTTGATATTAATTTCATTTCGACTGGGGATTTGTTATTTTCCTTGTGAGTATATTCTTCGATAAGTTCTAGTACAGCTGTCTTCTCGTCTTCTTGAAGATGATTTAACTCTATATTCGTTTCACTCTTTAATTCTCCTTGTTCGGCAGAAACACAAATAGATCTAAACTTTTAATCTAAATCGAAAAATGCTTCCACTTCCTTCATCTTCAAGCAATCCCCTGAGCAACTCTCCGGAGTCACCACTATTTACCTCTTCAACACATTTAACGTCTTCAATATCTGCTTCAGTTATAAATCACATCCACCTTGAATAGTACATTGTTTTCGAACTACATGGAACCTAATACTCAAATTCAGTCCGTCTGCTTCGAAATCTACTGAAAAGCTTCCAAACGTCATTACTTATTTTGATTAATACCAGACAGACTACACGAGTTTGACCTTGAAACCCATTTTCAAGGTCAAACGAAGGTCACTTTTTAATTTTTTCAAATGATAATTCCTGATTTTCGTTGCTCGGTCGTATTCCTCACGACTTTGTCTCAAATGTCTTATTCATTCAGTGCTAGATACCACTGCACTGGCACGCCTAAATCATTAATCGGTTTCCAACGTTGTTAGGGTGTTAGAAGGTCGAGATTTGTTTTAAGGAAGTCATTATTGCCTCGAGTGAAGTTAAAATTCAAAGAAATTTCAGATAGAGACAAATTGTCCTAAACTTATCTGAGAGTGTATGATGTGCACTCTGCCATTTTTTTCTACTTGAACGGAACTGTACTTCATTTAGAAGTTCGATATTTGTTTTGAGGAACTGATTATTATTAGTAACGTTTTCCAGATTAATAATGCAGGCTATTTCAATTCAAGAGAAAATTGAAATGATATTGATTTATGGAGAAAGTGGAAGGAACATCGTTGGTGCTGTTGCTCTTTACGCCCAACGTTTCAAAGACCAGATACGATCGCGCGCTTTCCTTTACCGGATCATCCAACAATTCACTGGTGAACGAAGTGTGCAACCAAAGAAAAGGAATCGGTCAGATAGGGTGGCTGTTGAGGACAATGAAATAGCAGTGTTAGCTGCCGTTGCACACGATCCTCACATTAGCACTCGCCAAATAAGTCGTAAATCAGGAATTTCTCAAACGACTATCTGTAAGATATTACACCGGCATAAATACCATCCATATCATGTTTCAATGCATCAAGAACTTCCTAGTGAGGATTTTCGCAACCGGGTTTCCTTTTGTCAATGGGCACTTCAGCAAATTGAACAAGACCCCCTTTTGTTCGTTATTCTCTGATGAGTCGACTTTCACCAATCACGGTACGGTCAATCGACAAAATATAAGTTACTGGGCTACCGAAAATCCTTTTTGGTTGCGACAAGTTGAACGCCAGCACCCTTGGAATGTTAATGTTTGGGCGGGAATTATTGGAGATAAATTAATAGGTCTATATTTTATTGAAGACAACTTGAATGGCAAAAAGTATGCAAACTTCTTGAGAGACCATCTTCCAGTATTACCAGAAGAACTGCCATTGGAGTTGCGATAAACAATGTGGTTTCAACATGATGGTTTTCCAGCCCATTATTCCCAAGTAGCCCGGGGCGTATTAAACAATGTTTACCCTCAACGATGGATCGGACGAGGGGGTCCGAGGCAATGGCCTGCTAGATCACCTGATTTTACGTCACTTGATTTCTTCTTGTGGGGCTACTTAAAAAGTGAGGTTTACAATTTATTATGCAAAAATATGGCAAGCTACTGATTTTGAAAAAGCTTCCCCATAAGATATGTATTGCCAATTTATGATGGAATATTAATAGCCAGAGTAGTTAACCTGTGCAAATCATTTTTCTGAAACCTTATAATAATGTGGTCTGCATGTTTGAGATTGATCTGTTAATTGAGTGGGTACATTAACAATTGACTTCAACCCAGAGGACGACGAAATAAGAAGTAAGTACTTATAGGAATCAGAATTGCCTTTTAGAATAGCAATATTCATATCCCCTTAAATTAATAACTTTTTTGTTTTTCTGCCTTTAAGAATAAAATTGTTCCCGTGCAAGCGGTATACACATAGAATAACAAACTGTTTACTACCCAATGTGCCAACAATTTGCATTATATCTGCACTACTACACATTGATACGAATCTTTTACAAAAGCTAAGATACCAACTGAACTATAAGAGTTATTGCAATTGCCATTTGGTTCATATCCAGGAATATTGTAGTTGGATATTTCGCAGTCGTATATCCAAATATCAGAGATAATAATAAAATCAGCTTGAACGTTGAAGGAACTAATATGAACTAGAAATGAAAATGTTGACATATTTATCTGTTTATCACATGGAATTTTTGTAGAATGAAAAACAGGCTTGGAATTCATAATGTAGGTATATATAAAAAAATCTTACACCTTATTCGCATAGATTAGTTAAACACCTCACTCTAATTGCATCATCTCCTTCCTTTTTACGTAAAAAATATCGTCATGTTTCTCATCCACATGTATATGTATTTCTTCTCCGTCTTCAACTGTTTTGTCGCATTTAAAAGTTCTCTTGTCACTGATGTAAATGGCTAAGCCATCGTGATGCCACTGAAAATTATGGTGTTTAATTTTATTTCGTTTTTGCTTTTAGTTTGTATAATGCGTCCAAAATATTGGTGACAGGATTAGTTTGTTTGTCTTTTGGATTCTTATAATTGGTGGATTTTTTTTTACTGATTTTTAAAACAAGAGTCTATATCGGTTTCATTTACTTGCACACCCATATCATCACGCCCTGTACAATATTGCACGAAAGCAATCCATTTTATCAATTTCATTTTATTTATACTTTGAACATATTTACGTATGTCTCTATGTAAATCTATGTACAAAATCCAGCAATTATTATAAAAACAGAAATACAAATAAAAGATGCAGTATAGATAAGCCTTAAAACTATACTCGTTTTATTATAAAACAAAACAATAACTTAGATATTCTATTCCATTATTATGACATAAAAAAAAAAAAAAACAAACAAAAGTAATAAAATAACTTCTTATATAACTTCTTCTTAAGACAATTTTAAAAGTACGTAATAAGCAGCCTTTTTTGAATATTTAAAAATGCAAATCGTTGATGTTATTAACTTTTAGGAGCAGCAGTTTCTCAAAGTTTCTGTCTGAAAGAGATCCACTACGAGGTATATTCATTAAACTAGCATCCGCTCTAAAGCGAAGATGGTAAGGGTGTATTGTACCTGAGTAAGGTTTTTTTAATTTTTGGGTATTGATTGAAGTGGAAGTGGATGGATTGGTGAGATATGGAAAGTACTCATTCTCAGCCAAATGATTCGTAGTACTCGTACTGCAAAGTACTATTTGCAAAGAATTATCTGAAAAGATACATATGCATAATGTCCTTCTTCAAAATAATATTTTTTTTCAAATTATAATTTCTACCTGGATTTCTACTAGTCAGTTGCTACGTCTTTGTATATAATTTTTTTGTGGTGAATCTGAGTTGACGTTGCACTCGGCCTGTATTGCATTCTTCAACGATTTGGTTATTTCCGTTAGCTTTGTGTCATTGGGTTGAGTGCAGAGTCCCTGAGTCCCTGAGTCCCTGAGTCCCATAGTGTCCCTATATTAAGTGAATCGTAAAGAGAGTTTAATCTTGAGATGACTGGATACTTAGCTATGAGCCCACAATAGCAATTATTTGCTCTAAAATCTTTGGCCTGTTTACTTTGCACCACAAGTTTGTGCATTTTTGAATAGAAGAATTTTATTGTATTACGATTAAATTAGTATTAAAGTAAGTGGCGGTAGGTACTACGTAGCCTTGTACAATAAATATCCTCATAGTTTCAACAAAAAGAAAATGTAATACTAACTATTTTACGCCCGATTTGAGGTAGATTTAGGTAGCATTTAACATAGAAATTTCGTAAGAATACAAATAAAACTTATTAACCTAAAAACATGTTTTTAATGTCATACTGTATATAAATGAATGCCATTATAACTGTTAAAAAATAAGTAAATACTATGAGACTATTTAATATAAGCCCTTAGTGCCTACTTACATCACACTCGAAGTTGTACTTACATTCTTATTTCTTCTTTCACTTTAAAATGCGCATAACATTCGTCGACCCAAGCAAATTTAGAGTGTGTGTGGCGCATTTAAAATGTTTTGTCAGACAGTTTTCGAAGAGGTTGTTTTGGAACTTAATATCTTCCTTGTCTGAAGATTTTCCATCCCCTGTACTCTCATCATAGTTTCTAAGGGATTTGTTAATTCCTAATTCTTTGAAAGGTTTCAAAATGATAGTTTCCTATGTACCACGGAAAAATAAATCGGTGATGTTAATTTCATCTTGTCATGACGACAGTGATATAGATCCCAGCACTAGAAAACCTCAAATAATACTGGACTATAACGAAACTAAAGGCGGAGTGGACACTGTCGACAAAATGTGTACCAGTTACTCGGTCTCTAGAATAATAAATTCTACAGTCTGATGAATATTGGTGGCATAAATGCTCAAATTTTGTACAAATTTCCCTGCCCAACATAGGCTCCCAAGCATAGAAGAGTTTTCCTAAAAAATTTGGCATTCGGCTTGATGAAAGGGCATATTATTAACAGATCAAGTTTCAGAAATTTACCTCAAGATGTCAGTGCGTTTCTCAAAGCGAATTACGGCCAGTTACCGACAACAGAAGAAAAAAAAACCTCTGAAACGCGGTGTGTGCCGTTTATGTGTTCTGGAAAGAAAAAGAACTTCAGCATCAATGAAATGTTGCCGTTGCCAATTGTTTACGTGCAAGAACCATTCTGCAGTTGAGGTGGTTTGCAATAATTGTAAGATGCTGGCTCTGACCAATAAAATTCTAAAAAATTAAAATTAAATTTTTTTTTATGTATTTAAAGTACTGCCTTGCGTTTTGTTGTTGAAAATAAAATAAATTTGACTAAATACTGGTTATGTATCTATTTTTTCATACTCTCACAACAAATTTCCAACATTTATGCATATAAAATACCATTTTCACGAAGAAAACTTAATGACGTAACGTACGACACGCGCCTGCCCAAGGAAAAATGCAAAGCGCGCCCGCTGGAAGGTTAAATAGTTTCTCCAAGTTATAGTTTATTCACTTATTCACCGTTTTCATATGATAATACCAATAGTCACGTAGACTCTGGCTTTTGATACACTATCATTTGGGGGCTTTTCGGATAAAAGTTATTTCGTACCACTTTTGAACTTTCACAATGTATTACTTTGTACCACTTTGGGATTTTTATTGATTTTAGTAACCGCACGAACATCTTTTTGCCAGAGTTCTTGCTCGGGCGCCAATTAAATTTAATATAGAAAGATTTGTTTAAAAAAAGAACATATTACGAGTGATGTCATGCTGTAGTTAGTGATAACATGAGTCTGCCCTCTACTTCTGTTATGTGTGTTGTGTTATTTATATGCAGTTCCTTTAACATCCCCAATGTTATTAGTTCTTTATATGTTTTAATTGAAGAACTCAAATGTAGAGGCACCAGCAAATTGGCAATTAATGTAAATTGATGTGTTATGAAACAGTAGAATAAAGGTTCCGGTAAGGTTGACCTTATTACTCTTTACTAAGATTGATCCGTTGAATTGGGTAAGGAACAGAGTTCCTGGGTGAGGTTCTTTTATGCTTGTTACGTTGATCTCATCACAGCTTGATGGTTTGCCTTTAAATAGATGTGGAATACAATTATCAAATTTTAAGTTAAGAATTTAATTTTTATTGCAAACAGTTAGTTCATTATATGATTTAAAATCATTTCTAACTCCGTATACAATATTATATTTTCAGAGCTCAGTATCTTTTCATACTGTAACTTCATTATATGTTTATAACATTTTATAGGTTTAACTAACATTTTTTCGCATATAACATTTCCTGTAGGAAAACTAATAGTATAAAATATAATTGATTTATAAGATGCAAATTCGAGTGCCTTTCCAATAATAATAAAATGTATGTTACTATCTTAAAATTTTTTTAAACAATTTTTATACAATATCATAATTAGAAATGATAAAAGAGTTTACAATTTTTTTTATTAGTGATTTTTTCTTTTAAAATATCCAATTTGTACTTAATTTCTAATGTAAATTATTTTTTCAAATTTTTACTTAATTTTACAAGTTACAGCATCTTTTTTGTTACATTTGTTAATTTCTTAATTTTTTCAACGAAAGTTTTATTTATGATTACTTGTTGTTTTTCATTGATTAGTTAATTATGGGACTCGAATTTTAGTTAGAAGGTCGTCGTAGTCGAAACTGCCAGCAATCCATTACCACACGCTTTCTAGGAAGTTTAGGGATCTGGAATTTCCCATTTTTTGGGTTTAAGGATGTTTACCTGGTTTTTTAATTATCTGATTTGGTGGGACACTGTATGAAAAGTCGGATCGGTTTCATTGATTCCATTTTGGGTTTTGTATTGGGTCTATAACTGCGGTTTGCTAAGAGATGGCGTAACTTGTATTATTCCATTGTTATTATTCCATTGGAACATGCGTTGGAAAGCTACTGTCATTGTTCGTCATTTCAGTATATGTCATTCATTTGAAGCGTAAACAATAATTTTGTTTCACTCAAATATGTCGAACTTTGTGCCTGAAAAAATGTTTTTGCGGGGAGTTCTTCTTCATTACTTTAATATGAAGAAAACTGCTGCCGAAAGTCATCGCATTTTGGTGGAAGTTTATGGTGAACATGCGCTAGCTGAGCGAACGTGACAAAAGTGGTTTGCACGATTTAAAAGTGGTGATTTTGGCTTGGAAGACGATGAACGTCCTGTGTAGCCAAAAAAGTTTGAAGATGAAGAACTGGAAGCATTACTCTATGAAGATTGTTGGCAAACATAAGAAGAGATCGCAGAATCTTTGTGTGTCACTCAAGCAGCCACTTCAAAACGTTTAAAAGCAGCTGGATATATTCAAAAGCAAGGAAATTGGGTTCCACATGAACTCAAGCCGAGAGGTCAAAAGGCGGTTTTGCATGTCCGAAATGCTGCTGGAACGCCACAAAAGGAAGTCATTATTGCATCGGATTGTTACTGGTGATGGAAAATGGATCCGTTACGACAATAGGTGTGCTGTATTATGAGCTGCTAAAACCGGGTGAAACCATCAATGCTACACGCTACCGAACACAATTAATCCATTTGAAGAGAGCAGTAGCCGAAAAACGCCCGGAATGTGCGACCAGACACGAGGCAATAATTTTCCATCATGACAATGCACGTTGCTATTGCGGTTAAGAACTTTTTGGAAAACAGTTGATGGGAAGTCTTCAAAATTTCAAATTTTGAAAAAAAACCGCACGAATTAAAATATATACCCAATAGTTGGATTTCCTTAATGAATTCCTAGTAAGCTTTTAGATTTATGACGTGTATGATTTTGAATGTACTCCTCTGAAGCTTGGCTCTTCCCTTGTTTGTTGACGCAATCTTAGCATATGTATAATCCGAAATATGGACTTCAGACAAACTTTGAATAAAGAGAAACCTAAAAAATGGGTTAATTCCTGATATTATTTTCGTTAATTATTTTGCCAAATTCAGTTAAAATAGTAGTGGATCTCTCTTTCTTGACAGTTTCGTTCTTAAATCTTGGGAGCAATTTAGTACCTAACCTTTTATTCACTTTAACGCATATTCCTTCGCCTTGGTCGAATTATTTTTATCTACTGTCTTGACTTATTTTGGTATCATTTGCCTTTGGACTGTTTTATTCTTAGCTTTTGAATATCCACGTCCCTTGCCTGCGCGTCTCTCTTGGTCTTTTGCTGGCGACTGTATGTATTGAATAATTATATTCAAATACAAGTTATTCTCATAAATGTATTCCTCTAGGATCGCTTTCTAGTACTTCGTTTTGGAGTTAGTGGCTGATGATCTGAGAAAATTTTTGCATGGGAGGTAGTTTCGAAATGAGTTAAGTACCCAAATAATCGCAAGCATTTTCTTTTCGTTGATGGCGTAGTTTTCTTCGGTTTTACACAACAATCTAGAAATGAATGTGATAGGTCTATCGTTTTCTTGTAGTTTGTATAGACAAGAAATAAGTCCTTAGAAATCAGAGAACTTTTTAATTTTTTTGAAGGCTGCAAGAGATTCTGCTTTGAGGGATATAGGCAATTTATTAGATTGAGTATTAGAAATTAGTCCTTCCTCACCTCTTAGCAAAGCAGTCAAAAGTTTAGCTAATTTCGCGTAATCTTTAACAAATCGGCGATAATAGCCAGCTAAGGCTAACAACGATCTAAGCTGTTTGAGAGTTTTGGGAATAGAGAAATTAACAATAGCTTCAACTTTTGCTGGGTTTGTTGTTATTCCTTTGGATGATACAATACAACAAAACATAAAAATTCTTTAAAAAAAAATTGCAATTATCTAATTGCAACTTATGTTAGCTTTATTCATTTTAAATATCTTTTCGACATAACTTACTGAAGATAATATAATTTTTCCTATATCGTAGTATGTCGCTTAGCACACGCTAGAATATTCCTCGTTAATTTCAGGTATAGGATATTTGTCTGAGATAGTAACACTATTCAACTTCCTATAAACAATTACCAGATTGGCAGCGGTTTATTTCCATTTGAGTCGGCTTTTTTTTGGTATGATCCACATAGGTGAATTGTATGGGGAACGGATTGATCAAATAATCTTATCATTAAGGAGACTTTTTATTTGTTTTTCTATTTTTTTCTTAGAGAACGTCGGAGTGCTAGTTAATACCGTTAGCGATGTATTTCCACATCCATGCACTGTGTTTTATTTAAAATAAGTGACAGATACGAATAAACTTTTTGGTAGAAATTTTGCTCGTGGCATTGCCTTGGATAAGGAACGTCATTTGGTATTCCAGCGTAGCAAGGTCCCTCTGATCTTTATAATGCAGCGTTAGGTGTCTGGAAATCGATTTCCAATTCAGAGACGTATTGTACGACTCCAGTATCATGTTCGCATTTCCTATTATTTTGTTTCCAATTACGTTCAAGATACCGTAGTATCGTGCTGTTGCTTCGAGTGGTTCGTATAATAGCAATATTATTATTATTATTATCTGTAAGCTCACATACGTTATTAGGAATTTCTGAATCATACTCTGGAGTGGTTGGCAGCGGTCGCTGCTCGTTTTCGTTTGCTGATCATAGTTACTGGGAGACCTCTTTTCTTCAGATCTGTTATCATGATCTGTTATTGGCACTTATGATACAAATATAAGGGTGGTATCTTGCACATGTGTCAACAAAAGAAAATAAGAAAAAAATACAGGATGGCTGACCGATGTGACATCAATTTTTGTTTACGTTTATTACCGCTTTGAGAAATACATTAGTTTGAATTCTTTATGAAAATGTTTATTTATAGTTAGAAATATTAATTAATAGAAATTCAAAAACAACAATCGCTAGTTATTTAGTGCCGGGGTGTCTAAAAATAAATTTAATATGTGTACGTATGAGACAAAAAGATGACTTCTATTATTTGAACACATACTTACATATGTATGCCAAATGCAGTTTTTTAATACACAAGCTTACATCAAAATTCTTCCATTTTTAAAAGAAAATATTACAAATTCAAAATAAACTTACTTATGCCTTCTATTTTATAAAATTATTTTCGTCCTTTTTCCTTTTTCTTTTTGTCAAATTATTTCCGATTGCATTAATTATGCTAAGGTTTATTTTAAGTTAGATATTAAATTTTTATAAAAAATAAAAAATTACATCCATAGGTTAAGTTTTTTGCTAACAATTTTTTCTTAGCCCTAAGTATACAAAATAAAATTTTTTAAATAAAATGTAAATGAGGTCGAAAGACATAGATATAAGAATTTAGAGTAGCTTAGAGTGCCTGTGTGGGGCCAGTAAGTTAATATAAAATTGTTAAGTAATTGTTTGCTAGCATTTAAGCATTTTTTGTTAGTATGTAAGAGTTAGTGTTTAAGAAAATAAAATGCATTTAAATCTAAAAAAATCTAAAATGGATGATCTCAAATTGAAGCTATTCTTTCGCAACTATCTTGGTAAGGAACTCTTACGTTAAGACAATTGAACCAATCATTCACCTGAAATTGTAAATATGTTTGTAATATTTGATTTTCAAGAAAATTACTTGTATTCGACACCTGTTCGAAAAATTCAGATCACTTATGCTATCCTTCGGAACTTAGTTCACCCAAACTGTCAGTACTTATAATAGCTTGAGATACCGTATGTGAAAAGGTTTTGTAGCTAGCTTCACCATTTGACGCTCTGCACCTTTAATATTCAAATTTGTTAGTAATATTTTGTATGCAATACTTATATCAGACTTATCATTCGTTTTTGAAATAAGTTCTTCAGTGATTCCTTTGGAAATGATTTGCCGTCCAAGATGAAACCATCGCTATCGACAAAGTTGTTCGGGATGAGTTTTATAAGATAAAGCACGTCAGCAAATACATATACTTTCTTTGATTCATCCGTTGGATTTCGGAAAAAAATTGTGATTTGAAGTTCACGCAGCAAGCTTTGATTTGTGCCCCCAAGATCACAGACGATTTGCACGCACTTTGAAACCACATGCACTTAATTGCTCGATAATACTAAAAAGTATTTGTTTGGTTATTTATTGGTCAAAATCGTAAAAAATTAGCAGTTTCATTTGCCAAACAAGCCCCTTATCATTGCCACTTGAACGTGTTTTGCAGCTTTCTTTTGATTTTTTTTTTCTTTGCGTTTGTCGTATAGTATTTTTTCTTTGACTTTCATTTAGTCAAATGAAAGTACATAGATTCTATCCATTTCTTCCATATCTACGTTTTTCATTATATCCAACACGGGTTGAATTATTTTAGGATACATATCTAGCTTTGAGCACCACTTTTTGAAAGTAATTACAGTAATTACTGCTTTTTCAACATCGGGGACCAGATGCAAGTATGGCTATTGCATTCGCAATATCTTCAGATGACCATTTTATCCGCTTGTGAGGGCATTCCAATTTCTTTATTTTCCCCTTTGAAAAAATATGGCCAGAGGAGTCAATGATTTTTTGTTGTTTCCAGATCTAAGCTTTCAGCTCTGCTATTTGTTCCAGTAATCTGCAAAATAGAAACATAATATATGAGTTGAACTTCTTTTTTAGCGCGTTATACTTATTTAATTTGTGATTTACTTACTGGAAATACCATATGTCGGGGTGAGCTCCTCAGTTTGCGTACTACAATTGATCATTGTATGTTAATTTTGTGATCCGCAGTCTAATTGAGTAGTCTCCTCGCCAGTTTGTGTGGAGCAATTGTAATTGTTCGATAGAAATAAATCATCCGTGGGGACTTCCAGCTCTATGTTCTCCTTGTTAATTATTGTATCACTAAAATAAAAAATTAGTTGATTTTAGTATACCTGAATAACGAGTATAATAGTTAATCTGCACTTGCCTGGAGATAAAAAGTCTGTTTTGGATACGTTAATCCCGAGCAGCCGTTTCATTTTTGTCATTCGGAAATAGCAAGAGAACGGAAGGCACTGCGTCTTCTTTGAGACATCTTGTTTTTAATGATATTCCATATTGTTCATACAGTGGCACAAAATCACATTTTTCAAAATGTTTAGAACAAATTCGTACTGTTTTCATATTGAACTTATCTTTTCAATGGCACAAAAAAACCCACTGTTTGCACATTTTGTTTTGTTTTGGAAATGAATGATATTATATATCTTCATTAACAGTATTATTTCATTGTTATTATTGTTTACAGAACACACAAAAACTACACAGCGCATTTTACCACTTATAATCTTCTGTGTTCACTTTCAATTAAAATATAATCAATGTAAACAAAGTTTTTTTCGTCTAACTATGTCACAGACGGCAGCCATATTGAGAGAATTTGACAGGTGCGCAGAACGAGACCAAAATATTTGCGTGGAGTGCTACCTTCTAATATATACATGTGCCTTGATTGGCAATTGCTATTTCTCAAACTTCACAAACGGTTGCAGATATTTTTACATAGCTCTGCAGTATTTTCTCAATTTTAAGCAAACTATATTCACAATTTTTTTGTAACTAACTTCCACAATTATTCTCGGAATTAGCGAGTTATTTGCACAGTTTTTAAGCAAGTAGTTTTTAAATTTTTTCTCGCGACCAGCGAGTTATTTTGCACAAAATTTACTTGTGAGTAATAACCGCTAGTTTTTGATAAGCGAGTTATGTCTCTATTTTACTCAAGGTTCTATTAACGGAACTTAATCGCCACTTGATTTTATTTTGCTCGGGATTCACTACTTAATCGTGACTTTAATTTTGCTCGGGCTCCACTTAGATTTTTATTTTTGCCATTTGACTAGCGCAAACTATTTCGTTTATTTCTTCCTAATTCACCCTGATCTCGTTCATTATATCGTGCTTTAATTTTGTCTTTTCGGATGAATTAATTTGGTTATTGGAACTCTTAATCACCTGATTGAACTTTTTGCTGGTATCTGTAATGATACCGAGGGCTTTTTCATTAATTCTATATTGTTGGCTACTATTTTCAAATAAATCTTGTTCGTTTCGCAGAATTTTGTCCCAATCAGCTGCGTCAGGGTTTCCAGCCATCCATGTCCAGGCTGACCCAATATTATTGTTGGATCTAGTTTTTCTCAATATTCTACCTTTAATCAGGCTAGGGCGCTCTCTCATTTGGGTCAAATGATGATCTAACACAATTTTCTTCCCCGGTTCCTTGATCTTGGTTTTCACAACTCCATTCATTACTTTTAACAGATCTTCAAGCTTCCGTAGATCAACGACAAACGAGCAAATGGGCTAGTATTACAATGACAGATTACGATTCACCCTTTGCCCTCTTTATGGTAATTGATACTATTTAAGATTTCTATACAATATAAAGGTGTGAAACCCTTACACGGACAATACTTGCAATATCCCATTGTAATATAATTATAATAAAAATAAATAAATAAATAAATGGCGCGACAGCCCGGTGTGGGCCAAGGCCAAGCTTTTCGCACTCATTTGTGTTTCTCACTGTGTGAATTTTTCCATTCCTAAGCAGGAGCCTACTGTTAACTGCCGGTTCCGAACGGGTCACCTGAGAAACTTTTTCATAGTCAGAATTTGACTTTCGGAGGTTTGCCATTGCCTGCCGAAAGGGTGATGACGATTTTAAAAAAAAATTGCTGTTAAATTCTGATTACTTAATATGTAACAGTGTGTTAATTTTTGTTCTATTTTTAGTCTATAAAGTAAAATATATTTAAGGAAAGAGAAATAGTATTTTAATCCTAATTGAAATCTATTACATGATGTATAATTTCAAACCTTAAATATTTTTTAACTTCTTGTTATTCTTTTTATTTTTACACTATTACTTATAACTAAGTACATAGTCATACACTTTGCGTGTGCCATATGTGCCATAAGTACCATATGTGCTTTAAAATCTTAAGCCAAGTGTGCGTCGGAATATTTTTATAATTATATAGAATATACCGATGATATTTTTTTTTTTTTACATATGTCTTATATATTTTTCGTCCAGACGTCTTAATGGCTGTTGCCTTGCCACAACTTCCTTTTGAGACAACAGTTTATATTTACCATGTATTTTTGTTTTTAAATTTGTATGTATACCATATACGATTTTTCCTTTTGTGAGTCTTATTGGGGCAGTTTTCTTTAATTTCACTGCCGCTGCCCTAAGCTTATTACTCACCTTCATACGAAAATTCATTAAGTTCTGAAAATTAATCCTAGAGGATGTGTTAAGGTAAGGCGCCGATTATTTTCGGCACAAATAAAATACATAAAATAATTGTAACTACTTATTTATTCCTTTTAAATTGAGAGTCACGTCCGCTCACCTTCGCTGACAATCCAAGATGAATCAGGAAGCTGAGCTCGTGTCATGATAATGACATTTCAATCAATTTCCCTTGATTCTGTTGGTTGTTAGTAAGAAGAGCAATTGCCCAAAAGTGGCATCCATAAATAAACTAAACATAGATGGCAAACTTTCCAGATATTGGAAAATCAAAACCGCTTTTCTTCTGATCGCCCCTATCCGTGTGAACATGTCCGTGAATACGTGTGAATTGTCACCAATGTCAAAATTCAAGAAGTGACGTCTCCCATTTAAAAATTGACGCGGTGAATTCCTGTTTTGACATTTCTCATATTTACAACTCTAATTTTATGTAAATTGCAAAAAAATATTTTTATTGTTATACAATAGTTTTCTTTATTATATTTTCTAGGACAACAAAAGAAGAAAAATTAAGACATCTGGAGCAAGAAGAAATAATTTCCTACAAAATACTGTTCTTACCAACAAACTGCTTTTATGTGGACGTGGCAAAAGCAGTTGCAGTTGTTTGTTTACATTTTTCTTGCGAGTAAGTAAAAACATTTTAGTTTCAAAATAAGTTATTTTACTTCTTTTTTACAGTAGGAATAATAAACGTAAATGTTGTAGTCAAAAAAATAAATTTGTTTTTCTTGCTGTCATACTTGATCACAAGACTGTATTTATTTCCTCTTTTGAAATACCACATATACTGCCATCTGATCGTGTGATTTACCCGAAATGTCTCCAAATCTGTAATATAAGACGATGTAAGTACTGTGATTCGAATGTATACGAAGACTATAAAAGCCCCGAGAATGTACAGTTGGAGAAGAATAATAAAATAGAGACAGTCAAGCAGAGCGTTGGTCTTTGATTTACTTTTGCGTTCGGATTCTTACAATATCAGAAGTGGGATTAGTAAACTAGTAAACAACGCGTTGGCTGTACCACTTGTCTGTGCGAAACAGTAGTGATAATCGAGAAATTGTGCACACGTTTCTTATTCAGTTAGCAAGTGTTAAAGATGTCTGATGAATGGACAGAATTTTTAAAATCGGCCACAGTTTCCCGGCTTAAAAATTTTTTAAGAATCTTGAAACTGCAGACAACGGGCACAAAAGCGGAATTAAAAATGCGTGCTCAGGAAGCGGTTAAGGGAATGGAAGAAAACGAGCGCATAGAGATGTTGCAGGAAGAACGACGTAGCAGGAGCAGGGATCGTTGTAATGATGATACAAGTATCTCAGAAGAGCGTACGTCAGATAATGGTGATAAAACTGAAAGTGAAAGTGAGGAGCGCTTGGATGCAGAGTTGGCGAAACTTCGAAGCAAACTTCAGAAGAAGAAACAAATAAAAGAGCTGAGACAACAAATCCGCGACCTTCAATTGGATGATTCTGAAACCAATCTTAGAGCACCTGTAAGTTGTAGTTACAAAGACATTGAAGATGCCATGCTTCCATTTAGTGGTGAGGACAATTATCCCCTACAACGATGGATGGAACAATTTGAGGAATTATGTCATGAAGTTGTCTGAAAGGGATAGATTTGTGTATGGCAAGCGTCTTCTATCGGGTTGTTTGCGAGAACGGTGAGTGCGAGTAATTGGTGCGCGTTGAAATCAGCATTGAAAGAAGAATTTGGACGGACAGTGACGAAATCGGATATATATAATGAACTCCTAAAACGTAAAAAACGACGTGAAGAGACGATGCAGCAATATGTGATCCACATGCAGGAGATTGCCTCGCATACATCTGTGGAGGAAGAGGATTTGATAAATTTCGTGATCAAAGGTATTCCAGATACAGAAGTGAATAAAACAATTCTATACAGTGCAAGTAATATCAAAAACGATCGGTTTCCGAATTCAGATTTTAAAATGCATATCGTATTGTGTAAAGATACTCCCTTTAATTGTCCTCCGCGAAGGTTACCATACGCACACAAGATCGAGCTTTAAAAGATCTTGGACGACTTGCGACACCTTATGTTTCACCCATAGGTTTGGTTCACAAAAAGAATAAAGAACTCGATTGTGCGTTGATTTTCGCGAGCTCAACTAGATAACCGTGCGCGATAATTACCCCCTACCTCTCATTGAAGATCATTTGGATCGTCTCAGAGGATAAAAATATTTTACATCCTTAGACTTGAAGAATGGTGTCCCCCATGTGCAGTTATTTGATGAGTCAACAAAATATACTTCATTCATAACTCCACTGGGTCAGTATAAGTTCACCCGAATGCCGTTTGGGCTAAAAAATGCTTGTCAGTTTTCGAACGATTTATGAAGCATACATTTCGAAAGTTGATCTCAGAAGATAAAATCAAAACTTACCTAGATGATGTTCTGATTGGCACACATTCTATAGAAGAACATTTGGATATTTTGAAACAAATTGTTGATCTTATCGTGCGAAATGGACTTCAACTCAGATTTGATAAATGCATGTTTCTGCAGACGGAAATCATTTATTTGGGCTATAAGATTACTGGGGAAGGTATTAGACCCAACGATAGTAATCTTAACGCTATTAAGAGTTTTCCGATACCGGTATGCACAAAGGACGTAAATAGTTTTTTGGGACTTTGCTCCTATTTTAGAAAATTTAAAAAAAATTTTGCAAATATTGCAAAACCGTTATATGACTTGCTAAAAAAGGATGTACCCTTTGTATTTTGTATTCATGAAATGCAAACTTTTGAAGCTTTGAAGAACAAACTTTTAGCTTCACCTGTTCTATCCATTTACAGTCCCAATATTATCACAGAATTGCATTGTGATGCAAGTTGTGTAGGATTCGGTGCTGTTTTAATGCAAAAGCAGTTGGATCAAAAGTTTCATCCCGTATTCTATTTCTCGAAACGGGCGACGGCATCAGAATCCAAATACCACAGTTACGAACTCGAAACACTCTCAATAATTTACGCTTTGAGGCGATTTAAAATAAATTTGATCGGTATATCGTTTAAAATCATAATTGATTGTCAAGCTTTGGCCTTAACTTTAAAAAAGAAGTGTCTAAGTCCTCGTATCTCACGTTGGGCATTAGAGCTGCAAAGTTTTGATTACGTGGTAGAGCATAGAGAAGGAAGACGTATGACTCACGTAGACGCGTTAAGTCGTTCCTTTAACATACTCTTTGTTGAAGATGAATCGTTTGAATTTGCACTCGCTGCAGCGCAAGGGCGAGATCCAAAAATAGTAACTATTGCCTCTGAGTTGGAGAAGTTTGAAAGTTCGTTTTATGAAATGACCGACGGTTTAATATACAGGAAATATAAAGACAAGGTTCTTTTCTTCGTTTCATCTCAAATGGAAGAGCAAATAATTCGTACACACCACGAATCTATGTGTCACTTTACAGTCCGATAAATGCTTTGAATATATTTCAGCGAGTTATTGGTTCCCCAATATGAAAGAGAAAATCAAAGCATTTATCAAAACCTGTCTGAAATGTATTTATTTTTCGCCACCATCTGGGAAAAAAGAGGGTACGTTACACTCTATTCCAAAATGTGATGTCCTTTTATTAAAATTGCGACTCATTCGCCACAATCAAATGGTCAAATTGAACGAATGAATCGCATAATTGTCCCGATGTTATCAAAAGAATGTGATGGAAATACTACTATTAGTTGGGACAAGTTTTTAACTAAGGTTGAATTCGCACTTAACAACACGATAAATAAAAGTACAGGCTTTACTCCTAGCGTTCTTTTATTTGGGAGAAACCAAAAAGGGGAGTTTTGCGACCGTGTTCACGAACATCTTCAAGATATTTTAGGCAAGAATCTCACTTGTGTTAACGAGATAAGACAAAAGGCAATTGAAAACATAGAAAAAAGTCAGATAAGGAACAAAAACTATTATGATAAACACCACAAACATCCAAGGTCATACGAAGTAGGTGAATATGTCTTGATTAAAAACATCGTAACAATTCCCGGTATCAACAAGAAACTCTACGCTAAATATCGAGGCCCATACGAGATAAAGAAAGTTCTTCCTAATGATCGTTATGTGATCGGTGATATTGAGGGTCTACAGATAACACGTCTTCCATATAAAGGCATTTGGTCCCCGAATAATATGAGACCCTATAACGTGGAATCTGCCAATCTTGAACATGATGAAGACATGGCTGAGAGTCGCTAGGAGGAATATGTTGTTGCTGAAAAGGAATAAAAAAATGGTTAACATCTTCATTCTGGCGCATTAGACCTGTCTTTTCAATAAAATGTTTTCCTTTGTTTCTTTCTATGTAACTTGAATTTTTTTAGTTTTAGTTTTTTTTAGATATAATTGAAGTTCCTCATTTAACTAATAATTTTTGTTTCACTATTGTAATCCATTTAAGTTTACATAAGGAGCTTTGTAATTGATTGTACTATCAGGATTGTAGTCAAAAAAATAAATTTGTTTTTCTTGCTGCCATACTTGATCGCAAGACTGTATTTATTCCCTCTTTTGAAATACCACATATATTGCCATGATCGTGTGATTTACCCGAAATGTCTCCAAATCTGTAATATAAGACGATGTACGTACTGTGATTCGAATGTATGCGAAGACTATAAAAGCCCCGAGAATGTACAGTTGGAGAAGAATAATAAAATAGAGACAGTCAAGCAGAGCGTTGGTGTTTGATTTACTTCTGCGTTCTTACAATGTGATACTCAAGAGCTTGAAGAAATGTTGATATATTGTACTAACTGAAAACATGTGAGTACGAATTATACATTTTTGGTTAATAACACATTTGAGGCATTTTTCTTTGCAGATTCAACATTTGGACTACAAAAGTTCATAAGTTCACAAAGAATCGTTTTATTTTTTGTCTTGGATTATGCAATTCCGCACCACTTTTGAGGTATGCATAGCGGCGCGTAAAACCGATTTTTTTTGCTGGGTGTTCGATTTCCCCTGTAGGCCTACTTCACCCGCATTCTAAAAAATGAAGAATAAAAAATAGTTCCACAAAAATAGACAGCAGTTTTTTTTTTAAAGATAGCTGACTGAAAGAAATTTGTTTCTGAAAGATGGATCACAAATATTTCTATTTCACAATTTTAAAACAAAATATAACCTAACTCTGAGGAAATACAGTAGTGCAAAATGGAATTCGTCGGCAAAATTTCGCAGCAAATGTAAGTGCGAGTAGATTTCATTTTTGCAGAAATTTTCGCTGTAATCCCGTGCAAAAATTCGACGAATTCGTGGAGCGGAGTCAGTAAGTTGCAATTGTCATATTGTTTAAACGAGGTAAAGATAAGCTCAGTGGTCTTTTCTAAAGTGTCTAAAGTGGGCAATGGCAAGCTGCACTTATGACCTTTGAAATACTTCCTGTAAAGCCAACCGCAGACATACATAAAACTGTGTTCTTGTAGAAAAATAATCATATCTATGTCCACAGTCAAAATTACAATTAACGTGTTTTTTGGTGTCATGTCTAACTGCTTTTGTACTCAGGACATGTGTTTAACCAAATGGGGCTCACAAATTTGTTTGAGTGCTATGTAATTTACCAATTCACAATTTCCCGTTCTAGCAATCTTCAAATACTGAAGGCCCTATAATTTTTGAAAAATTGTCGGAAAATATGCGGGAGTTACGTGTGTACTCTTACCTCCATGACTTCTCATTTCACCAAAAAATTCTCTACGCAATCCTGGTTAAGATGTCTTGTTTACATGAAATAACGAATCGGAACATCTTATATTTCGCCATAAAGACGTTAAAGAAGAAATGTTAAGCAACCAGCCCTTTATGAAGCAGAACTAGTTGGTTACGTCTTTGCCTTCATGATCGAGAGTTTTCATGGATTAAAAAGTTGTTGGGCGTTTCACAAAAAATGTCTTTGAATCTCATTTCCACTATATGCGTGCTTGAATTGGTTTACGTCTTTGAGCCGAGATGAATAAAATATATCAAATAAATTATTAAAAAATATTAAAAAAATCGATCGTGCTGCTTACAGTTGTGGGTCCTTGACTAGGGCTTGAGAGGTATATTTTACTTTCATTCTTTGAAAGTTCTTAGGCAGTACATGTGCCTTTGTTAATTTTGGAGCTAACCTAAGTTTTAATTTGGAATCTATGTCATAACACTTAACCACGGAACCTAACGTTCCAGGTTGCACGCCGAATACCTTAATTATTATAAGAAATGTCATTTTTTAGCAGACAATTCCGGGCAGTTTTCAGAAAATGAGGAGGGTCAACGAAAAAAAATATCCTACTACGATTTACTGTGAAGTAGGGTTTAGCAAAATCTATGTCCAGTAATCGTGCTAAACCTCTGAAATTTAATCTCTGATCACACACAAATTGGAATTAAGCCGCTCTCTTGAAGTGCAGAAATGTTTTCATGGTATTTCTATGGTGAATTTCTAAATTTCAAAAACATTTTCTGGGTCAATAATTTTAATTTTAAAATACCTTTTTCTGTGACGCTATCGTTTGACTGACTTTAAAGTTAACAATACTGTACGATTGGTATGCCCGTTTCGACCGTCCATCTACATAAAAAAACGTGCCGTCTCGAAACTGATGTCTAGAGACTTGAATTTCCTACAGATAAAAGTAGCACTTTTCAAAGCTGCTTCCTGATTTTTTTAGAGAATCATTGGAAAATACATTTTTAATGTTCTTGTGCCATTAATTTTATTTCCAAATTCGTTGCTTAGTTTTTGCATCCAGTGTACCTTTGTACCTTTCACAAAGATCCTGTTTTATTGCTAAAATTTGGCGGGATTGTCGTGAATGTCAACGAAATCAAATTGGCATAACGAAAGCAGCACACACAGTACCTAGATGGATACAATGAACTGAATATAAATGTTATACTGCTAGAAGGAAAGCTTTCGTCAGAGAAGCAAATAAAAAAAGAGAAGACGAATACAAAAACAAAGGATTTTTAGAATATTCAAGTAGGCATTGACTTGACACTTATGGATCAAATAAGCTTTCGAAAGCATAAAAGACAACCAAATGAAGCCTTGAATCCAAAAACACAAGGAAAAAAGTAAAGCGCAGATATGATGGTTTTATGATGTGGGGCCAAATGTCTACTTTTGGAATCGGTAATTTAGTCATAGCCATTGAAATCATGACAAAAGAGGTATATTAAGAATATTTTTAGGAAAATTTTCTTCAAAGTACAAAAAAAATGGTTATCGCGAAAGATAATTACTTCCAACAGGACAACGATCCCAAGTACGTCGCACAAATGGTGAAGATGTGGTTGATACATTAAGTCCTTCACTTGCTAGTAACACCACCATACAGCCCCGATCTTAATCCGATAGAACGTCTTTGGAATCATTTAGAAAAGATCTTACGAAAATATGTCATTACATCAAAGCCTCAGTTGAAAGCCTTATTTTTAGTGGAACGGTAAGAAATAACAAGTGAATATATGTAAAAGTTGACGCATTCAATGCCAGACCAGCTTAAAGAAGTTAAAAGGTTTAAAGGGTACTCAACAAAATATTAGGTAAGTTATTTTATGCAAAATTAAGGTATAAACTAACGCTTTTCATTAAGGGTATCAACAATTTAGCTGTGTTCATTTTGCATGCATCGAAAGCTTTTATTTCAATATTATTTTTTTCTGAACGAAATATTACTGTTTTTTTTTGCCTCGAAGGAGGTATAAATAAACATTGATTACTTGTAAAGAAACAGTGCTGTTGAAAAAAATTATAAACTTAATTCCCTTCGACAAAACTAAATTAAGTTTGGGTATAAAAAGTCTTGCTGCACATTGTATGTTGGCTTTTCTGGGATTTTTTTTTTAACAAAAAAGCCCTTAAAATACCGATCCTTTTGTACTTTATAATGTCTGAAAAAAAACATTGTGAAAATTTTTGGAAAACCTTTAAATTCAATGAAAAATGTATTTTTATGTAACAAATGTCAAACTAAAAGAACAACAGGGAAATTGGATTTAAAAAAATGCATTTAATTAACAATCCTTTTTATTGATGTTCAGAGTCCAAAATTGTAGCAGTTGCAATCCATTTACATAGGGTTTTCTAATAACGGCTTGACAACTTTTTTTTTAAATAAAAGGCAAACCATTTGAGATATTTCAAAAACTTTATTATTGGCTTGAAGTACAATCAAAACATTTATGAATGGAATTCGACTTCGTTCATATGGTCACCGCGGGCACGTTTGCAGCAGTCGATTCGTTGAATCCAATTTTCAACGACTCGGCCACACATTTCGGCCGAAACGGCCATTATTCCGCGTTCAATGTTGGCTCTGAGCTCTTCCAACGTCGTCGGCGTGTTGGCATAAACTAATGACTTAACGTAGCCCCACAGAAAATAGTCAAGCGGCGTTAAATCGCACGAATGAGGCGGCCAATCGACTGGCCCATGTCGTGAGATAACACGCTCCCATACTTACTCTGCAATAAATCGATTGTAGCGTGTGCTGTGTGGCTTGTGGCACCATCCTGTTGAAACCACATGTCGTCCAAGTCCATATCTTCCAATTCGGGCCAAAAATAATCGGTGATCATGGCGCTATAACGCTGACCATTCACAGTAACGTGACGATCGTTACCGTCGACGAAAAAATATGGCCCAATAGCGCCGCCGGCATGCAAACCGCACCAAACAGTTATTTTTTGTGGATGAAGTGGTGATTCATGAAACACATGTGGGTTTTCACCAGAACCCAATTGGAAAACGTAGCTCGTTAGTGTACTAGTGGTAGTGAGTTTACTGAATAAATTGACAGTGACAGTTTGATGATTAGTGAAATAGTGCGTTCACAAATTAAATTCAAAGTTGTCAAGTCCCTATTGGAAAACCCTATATCTTCAAATGAAACGTTCAAAATATGATTTTAGGTCCGTTTTTTAATTTTATTCTGATCCTATCCCCTTTTTGTTCCGTTCCGTTTCATATATTTTATTATCTTCACTTTTTTACAACGTTGAAAGTAATGTTCAGCAGCTAAAATATTTTTCCTTTTACTTTTGCTTTTATCACTACATATACTAGTGAACATTACGTGAAATTTGAGGTCATTTTGGCCATTCTGACAGGTTCTAGAAATGGAGAATGTATTGGTAATTCACTTACAATGTGTCTGTGCGAAAGTTCCGGATTTGCAAATGTATTAGTAGAGTTTGACATCTAGTTTAAGATGTGAGATGGTGGTATCTCACTCTCCCGACGCTAAGAAGTTTTCAGGACGTTGCCGAAAACGCTGCAATTGGGATGAATGTGCTTAGGTTATGTTGGTGATTTGGTTGCAATACGAAACGTTTCGGGTCCTAGTGATCGAAGGACAACGAATTACGCTTTAAACGTCGGCGATAACTTATTACGTGCCGGGTGGTTATCTGCAGCTTTCCGTATAACGAGGTCACCAACTCCTAACCGAGACGACGGGTGTTTTCTTGTGTCTGAACGTTCTACAGCTTCGATACGGGCTTCTTCTAGTGGGGCGTTTTCCTTGGCAGTGTCTGAAGGTACTCCACATTGAAGAAATTTTAGTGAGAACCCAGTTGCAGTGTGAGGCGTTCGGTTCTGATTTGTAACAACTTTGGGTACAAATTCTGTCCATTTCCTTTCCGATGCGTGATGACTTCAAAGCGCAGTCCACTAACAATTGTGTTGTTGGCTTTTACACAAAAAATATATGCTCAGGGCGAAGTTGTTTGATGTTTGTTTGATGTTGCACGCAGGAATCGACGAAAATGCTTTGAGGTTAAGTTTGGTCCTCTGTCACTGATGAGTACTTCTGGTGCCTACCTCAGTGCAAATGTCCCTGGGGATTTGGATTTAGGTACTACTTGTGTTACGCTGAGTACGCTGTAGCCCAAACAAATCTTGAGTAATAATCGATCACGAGCTGAATATATTTTTCTTGAGTATTAGAAGAGTACGAACCCATGACTATGGTGTCGATGGTCCAGATCTTGTTGGGTTCATTCGGTGTTGGTATTGGTTGCAGATTACCCAAAACTGGTCGATTGCACGGTTAAACCAATTGACAGGTTTTACAGTTTTGCACATACAAACGCAGATCGTCGCTGGAAAATATTGTCCAGATACCAATTGTTTAGTGGTAGCTATACCCGGATGGCCATATTCATCGTGGTGGTTTTGTAAAATCTTGAGTCGTAGCTTCTTGGAACTACATACTGTATTTCTTCTCGTTGTCGGTGGACTTCGAATCCATGCGTATCTATGACTGAGATATCATTCGAAGGACTTTGTTCTTGACTGGTTGTCGGGACAATGCAACAGGGCCCGTGTTGAGCCTTCCAGGTCTATGATGTATAGTGTACGTATAGACGGAAACACGTACAGACCATCTGAAGAGGCGATTAGATGGATTCTTCACTTGGAAAAGCCACTGGAGTGCAGAATGGTCGGTGTAGATATCCACATGTTGACTATGAACGTATACGTGCTAGCGTTCCATTGCATCAACTACTGCAAGGCATTCCAACTCAGTTGCATGGTATCGTTGTTCGTGCGTATTGAGGCGACCTGAACGATAATTGCTCCAATGCCTACTGTGCTGGCATCCGTGTAAAGATAAACTGCTCGGCCCCCTTTAAAGATGGCTATAACGCGTGTTGTTGTAAGTGTCACTTTAATTGCATCGAGCGCTTGTTACTGCTGGAAGTCCCACATGAATTTTAACTGCAGCAAGTTTTGTTGGTGATGGGCGAACTGTTCCGTTAAAGATGATGTGTTATAGGAATTCTATTTCTGGTTGAGCAAAACAGCATTTTTCTCAATCTCACATTCGCATTCGATAGGCGGCTGAATATTTCGCGTAGCAGGTTGACATGCCGGCTAATGTCGTGGCTATATACAATGATGTCGTCTAAGTAGGGGATGACGCCGATGTTGATTAAGTCGTCAAGGACTTGCCGCACGATTCGCTGAAAAGTGCGTGACGCATTTTTTAACTCAAAAGGTAGTACAAGCCATTCGTAATGGCCATCTGATGTGACAAACGACGGTTTTTTCGATAGAATCGTTGTCTAAAGCGATATGCCGGTACCTCCATGCATGTCGAGGGTTGAAAAAACACAAGTTCCCGGTTGATCGATGATATACTAAATGCGTGTAATTGGTTCCCTTTCATCAATGGTGACTACATTGATTTGACGTTAATTTATGCAGAGTCGTCGACTTCCGTCCTTTTTAGGCATGAGAGTGACTGGAGAAGCCCATGGGGAGTGGACATCCGGATGAATTCTTTCTGAAGGAGAGTTGCGACTTGTTTCCTGATCTCTCGAGCTTCTGCATTTGAATGACGGTATGGACGCTGAACGATGGATTGCCGTTGCGGTAGCAACCGAATAGAATGCGATAGGTTGTTGTCGGAGGCCGGTATTTCTGTTGAAAGTGTTATTGCTGATTGCCCAGTATCTGTTACCTGCTGTCTTGGTCGTGGGCACTTACGATTCCAGTGCCATTGCGTTTCTTACATCTGTGCACAGTGACGACAAGGACGTTGTTGTTTTCGTTTTAACCGCTGCTTTCCGTTTGGTTTAGGTGACGGCTTCATTTGAGATGTTAGCTTCCAATTGTAGTGCGATCGCAAGCCAAGCGACCGCTGTACATGGTTTTGTATATATCAGAAACCTACGATACCGTTGAGGTGGGCGACGATATCTGTATCTGCAAGCTAAACATGGCACAGGAGCCGCATCTTATCCTCATAATAGGTGGTAACGATCTCCGAAGTTTGGAGCAAACGGTGTTGAGCCTCAACTGGCGGATTCGTAACCGCTGGTCCGAAATGTGAAATGAGCGATTCACGCATTTCGGCCCAAGTGAGATTCGTCATGTGTGGTGCTACATCTGATGCGAACCAGTCGAGCGCATCGTTCACCAAGTATGCCATGAGTTCGAAGACACGTTCTTCATCCGGTTTATCACGTGTCACCACTTCAAAGAGATTGTACCAAAGGTCTGCTCTGATTATCGTCTTATGTCATGAGAATTTTGCTAGAAGTTGCCGTCCGCTGCATTGACTAGTATTTGCGTTTGCCATGGAGGAAGTGCACTGGTAGTTAGTCTCAATATCAGTGTCTCTTCCTATGGCATAAGGCTGCCGTTGCTATTTTCCCTTTGCTGGTATGGCTTATCCAAGCGTAGAATTTTCGTGGACGTTTTGCACTACCGCGTATACTTGACTCTGGCTGCAATTATTATCTCCTTCGTGCGTTGTAATCCTTCTCTGGAGAAGCTTTTCTGTCATGATGATGACATTTCAATCAATTTCCCTTGTAGATACCTGCGACTCTGTCGGTAGTTAGCAAGAAGAGCAATTGCCTAAAAGTGGCATCTCAAAAGAATAGATCAGAAGGTTTCCGTATAGTTACGCAGTGAACCGTGGTGTTATATCTATCGACGGAAATATTTGAGAGCTCCTTTAGTTTTAAATCCTTATGCTCGGTCTTGAGGCATCGAACAATTTCCAAGATTGTGGAATGAAACCTGTCGATCTGACCATTCACCACGTTTCAGTTTACATCCCTCTGATACATTTTAATATCCAACATTTTAACGAAATTTTTTCATAATCGGGCTGAGAAAACTGCTTTCGTTGGAACAAAACCCTTGGGACAGTGAAGTAATGTAGGATTTTCACGATCTTATCCCTTAAATGCAGAGATGATTTGTACCTGTTGTGGAATATTTTTGCAAATTTCGAAAGCTTGTCGATAGAGGTTATGAATTTCTCACCCTGTATTTCCAAAATATGCATATGCAGTATATCGCATGGATATGATAGGATGGGGGTCGGTTGAAGTTTAGGAGTTGTCGGATGTCAGTCGTATTTGTTCGTCAAGCAGACTTTACAAGTTTTCATGTACTTATTTATAAGATTATTCTTTCTGAGGAAATAACAATTTTATAATAATTGTTCCTAGTTCTTTCTAGCGTTTCGATTTTGTTTCTTATGTTCCCTACTGAAAAGCTACAACACTCCCGTTTTATTCTTTATGTCTTATACAATGCTTTGGGTTATCTTAATTTTGTAATTTACAAATGTTTCCAAATAAACCTCTTGTAATAATCAAATATGGGATTCGGAAATTTTTATACCATAAAGATCATTTGGTCTAAGTCTTTCTTTTCGAATCTCGGCACGATTCGTCTTGTTCATATTGTCAGCGGCCACGTAATACCTAGAGTAACCAGGATATGATTCCTCATATAATCAAAGGCTTTTTTCCACTTTGATGATGTTTTGATTTTCAACGCTTCAAGTTTGAATTATAGTTCCGATTCCCCAGAACAAATTCTAGGGGTTGGTGATCCGTATATACTCGATAAATACTCATTGCATCCCCTTCAAGGTTGATGCGTATGTTCCTTGATTGGTTCGCTTTTACCAGTGCGTTTTCTTCTCTAGTGAGGTAAGTCAGTGGTTTGGCTACCATTGCATAGTCACGGTTAAATTTCCTATAGTAAGATGTAAATCCCAGGAAAGATTTTAACTCCTTCAAATTCTCTGGAGTTAGAATATTTATAATAGCAGTGACCTTCTTCATATCAAGGCGTATACCTTCAGGCGTTATTACATACTCAAGAAATTCAAATTTTGTATGAAGTGAGTTTCCTCCAGATTGACTTTTAAATTTACCGGGGTGGCCGTGGTGTAGTGGTATCTGCATAGAGGGAATTCTCTGAGAAAGTCTTTTCATAGAATTTGAATGTAGTTATATAAAAAATCCCGTCGGCGTTAACTCTGACATGAAGACATAACACTGATGTTGGAGTGGTTGCTGGCTGGGCTAAATGTAACGAACTAACAACTAGCACGTATTAAGATCCACTGGTTAAGGATGCACTGGCTCTAGTTTGACCACCTCCTCTTGGAAAAATATCGAAACCTAATACATCTGAGTTACAAGCTAATACAACTCTCGCCCGCGCCCTGGAAAAAAGCCAGTAAAAGGGTATTCATATCCCCTTGGTGCGCGCACGGGATTAATAAAAAAAACCTCAGTAAGCCATCTAAGTATAGTTTCAAGATTTTTTAGATGACTTTCATATCTTTCTGCAAGGACGATTATGTCGTCTATATATTGTAGAAGTAACATGTTTTACCTATGTATGGTTTCAATACGTCTCTAGTTTTTTAGTTTTAACTTATATGACTTATATTTTCCTTCTTAATTCATTACATTCAATTCATTATATTCTAAGTCTACCAACTTAATAAAAAAAGTTCCCGAAATTTATTCAGAAAATTCAAAATATAGGTTTATTCATCTAAATATACAATATATTGTCCCCTTTAAAATAATCCCTTTCGACTGCAACACACTTATGCCAGCGCTTGATCCAATCCTCGAAACATTTTTTATATTCGGTTTTCGGTATGTCCATCAGTGCTTCCTGCGATTTTTCCATTACTTCCTCTCGGCTGCTAAAACGCGTTCCCCGTATTGGTTTTTGAAGTCGATTGAACAGAAAGAAGTCACAGGGAGCCAAATCAGGTGAATTCGGTGGCTGTTGGATGGTATTTGTTGCATTATTCGTCAAAAAATTACGAATAATGATGGCTGTGCGACGGTGCGTTATCATGGTGCAAAATTCACGAGTTTTCTGCCCACAGTTCTGGTCTCTTTCGGCGAATTGCTTTACGCAAATAATACTCTTTGTTTACTGTCTGGCCTTCTGGTAAAAATTTATGATGCACTACACCGTTGTAATACATGAAAACCGTTTATTGGTTTCGGCTCATTTGGTGAACGCCATTCAATTGCCTGATATCTGGATTGCGTGTCGTACTCATAAACCCACTACTCGTCTCCAGTAATGATCGTTAATGTCTTGGTCGGATCCGTAGGCAATGGTCAAGTCCTCCGTTATCTCTCTGATGGTTAATTTGCGGTTATTGACCAACATTTCTTTTACTTCAACAATGTTTTCGTCGGTTTTTGATGTCGATGGTCTGCCACTGCATTCATCATCTTCGATTGACTCACGACCACTTTTGAACTGCTCGTGCCACTAGTAAACGACCGTTTTCTTTAGAGAATCGTTACCGAAACACTTTTCCAACGTTTTTAACGTTCGCGCACCATTAAATCCGTTTTTTATGCAAAATTTAATACAAGTTCGTTGTTGCAAATTTAAATCCATTTTTAAAATTGTAAAAAATCGCCAACACACACAGAGATAGATGTACTCTTGGCTACGTAACTTTTGCAAATGTCAAGCTATGACGCTAAGATTTAGAGGGAACGTCAACAACAGATATACAAAAAAAAAAAAAACACAACTCAAATCGGAATAATAGGAGCGCACACACGGTGACGCTACCGAGAACTTTTTGATCAAAGGTGGTAATATGGTTGTGCCTATGGCCGTCGACTTGATTGACAATAATTTATACATTTTTATTTTTGTTTTAAAGGGAAAAACGATATATACATGTATTAAACATTAAAAATCTTCTTCAACTATGCATTTTCTATAACGAAGTGCGCTTGTGCAGTAGTTGTAAAGTAAATCCCACCCTTGGACTCCATTTAAGATTGGAATTGCTTCATCTATTTCCAAAATATACGAGTTAAAGGATCCCACTTGAATTTCTTTTAAACATGGGCTTATTGCGAGAAAGTGAAAAACGTCTTCTCGTATCTTCGATTTGCAAAGATTGCACAAGATAGGTAATTCTGGACGGGGTGGGATGAAATTCAGAGTCAGTAGCTCTCCTCTGATTTTTAAAATAATGTTAGTACTTCAGCTTACTATAATATGTCCTATACTGGGAAAACCATGCATCCGTTACAAAACGACCATACATACTTCGACCAACTTTTTCCAATAAGGCGTAGAGTTGTGCTCTTACTATAGATATTTAAAATGTTCTTCGGGTGTTATTTTTATACACTCCCTACAGTCTGATGCAAGGCCTTGAAATTAAATTCGCTCTGCCTCTTATTACATACTTGAGTACAACTTTTGGCAGTCTATCATCACTCATTGCCATAACTTTTACTATAAAGTCAAAATGTAGTCTCAATGTGACAAACACATAGGCGGTGCACCAGCCTTTAAATGGAACAATCGCTTTAAGAAATACCGAAGAAACTTCTCAACTTCAACAAAAAAACATTACCCCACACCTGTGCTCCATATATATATTAAAAGAACTGATGCTGCAATTGAGCGAAAGAGTTTATACTTCGAGCTACGGGTTACATACTTCTTGTTGATGCAGCGACCCCTTACCGCTGAGATGTTTCTTCAAATATAAGTTTGAAGACACCGAAAATTCCTAGGTATTTGTAGTCGCGAACAACTTCCATCGTCTCTCCACGATTTTAGGATATTTGACACCGCCGCCTCTGAACACCATTACCTTCGATTTATTCAAGTTCACGTTATATATTACTCTGTAGTTTTTAGGATCGTCATAGTCACTCTTTGTGTAGTGGATAGATAATTGCTTTTTTATAACTTTCTGGAATATTTGCTGATTTAAAGATTCTATTGAATTCCCTTATGAACGTAGACATGAATTCATATGTGCAGTTTTTATAGAACTCGTATGGAATCCTGTCATCTCCGGTTGCGTTCCTCGTTTTTGCTTTATTTATAACTTCTTTGATTTCTTCTAATGAAAAAAGGCTGTCTAGGAATTCATTGATAATCAATGGAACTGCTTATTGGAGTGGTGGTGAGTTCTGTGTGGTATTAAGCAGAATAATGAAGTGGTCCCGAAGCTGTGTTTTGTTGTCCATTTATATAACATATTTTACAACTTTTCAAAATTTTGCTGTACATAGATGTGGATCTTTTTATAATTGAAATACGTTGCTGTTTAAGTGTTATCTTTTTTTCATAAAAAATGCCCTTGAAGTTCTAATTTTGTTCTGTTTTAAATATTCTGGTATTATATTCCCTAAAAAGTTTTATTAACTTAAAAGAGTTATTTTCAGTTTTCAGACACTCATATATGTAAGCTCGGGATTGCGTTTTTACTCATACTAGTAAGGGCATAGACTTCCGGTAAAATATCCGCTGTGTGTAATTGCACAAGCTCAGAATTTAAATTACTGTGATACATATTTTGCGTTCGGTCATTCCATACCAGTTTTGATAAAAATGCTAACTTCCTTACACTCCTCACAGTCGTGAGACAAGATACCAAACAATTAACTTCGAGTGGGATATTATCCGACAAAGTCTCTATTCCTATCCGAAAGTCACTAAGGAGGAATTTCCAATTTCCAAAGATGCAGCGTAGTCAATTACCGATCATGTTTTTCCACGGATAAATGTGTACTCTCCGCACCTTAAATAAATAAATGTGTGAAGGCACCTTCCTTTTAGAACACTGCAGTCGTATGTATCTGCAAAATTAAGTTTCATTCCTTAATTATGATCACAAATTTTATCTTAGGAATTGCGGCTTATGCGTATTGTGGATGTTTTGTAATCACTCAAAATATTATTTTGAGAAAGTCCTAGCCGACCACTAAAGTCACCAATGAGCATCAAATTTGTTTCCCTTAAATACTGTAGTACTTCCTTAAGATTTTCATAATCGCATTGCCAATGACTAACGTTCAAATAAATGGGAATTATAAACAGGGCGCTGTTATTCGTTATTCGTTATTACATCGAAGACATACGATTCTTTTAAAACTAACCTCTGCGTAATGAAGACCTTTCCGATAGCCATACAATTCTCCACCACTTCCCCTTTCAAGTACTTCAATTTATCGTCTCTTAAGACAGTTTTCGCCCGGGGTTCTTTCTGCGTAAGACCTGCATGATTGGTAGTAGCTTCGCTCTTTTTTGCCGCATGTTTAGTGTTAGATCTTTGTGTACGCTTATTTTGGTTCCTTTTAGTAGTATACTCTTAATATATATATATATATATATTGGGTCTATAACTTAATTCGTTTGCTAAGAGATGGTGTAACTTGTATTATTCCATTGTTATTATTCCATTAGAACATGCGTTGGAAAGCTACTGTCTTTGTACGTCATTTCAGTATATGTAATTCATTTGAAGCGTAAACAACAATAATTTTGTTTCACTCAAATATGTCAAACTTTGTGCCTGAAAAAGTGTTTTTGCGGGGAGTTCTTCTTCATTACTTTAATATGAAGAAAACTGCTGCCGAAAGTCATCGTATTTTGGTGGAAGTTTATGGTGAACATGCGCTAGCTGAGCGAACGTGCCAAAAGTGGTGATTTTGGCTTGGAAGACGATGAACGTCCTGGGCAGCCAAAAAAGTTTGAAGATGAAGAACTGGAAGCATTACTCTATGAAGATTGTTGGCAAACACAAGAAGAGATCGCAGAATCTTTGGGTGTCACTCAAGCAGCCATTTCAAAACGTTTAAAAGCAGCTGGATATATTCAAAAGCAAGGAAATTGGGTTCCACATGAACTCAAGCCGAGAGACGCCGAAAGGCGGTTTTGCATGTCCGAAATGCTGCTGGAACGCCACAAAAGGAAGTTATTTTTGCATCGGATTGTTACTGATGATGAAAAATGGATCCGTTACGACAACCCGAAGGTAATGCACTGTATTTGGTGGAATCAGATGGGTGTGCTGCATTATGAGCTGCTAAAACCGGGTGAAACCATCAATGGACAACGCTACCGAACACAATTAATACATTTTAAGACAGCAGTAGCCGGAAAACGCCCGGAATATGCGGCCAGACACGATGCAATAATTTTCCATCATGACAACGCTCGGCCCCACGTTGCTATTCCGGTTAAGAACTACAGTGGAATGGAAGTCTTACCAGACCCGCCTTATAGCCCAGACCTCTCCATTTCTGACTACCATTTGTTCCGGTCGATGCAGAACGCCCATTCTTGGTTGCCAAGCCGGCGCAGTTCTTTTGGAATGGGATCCACAAATTGCCAGAAAGATGGGCAAAAGTCATAGCTTCAGATTGGCAATACTTTGAATAATACTATTGTACATGTTTTTCTTAAAAAAACGTTCAAATTTAGGAAAAAACCGCACCATAAGTTATATACTTAATATATATATATATATAAATATACGTATTATACTCTAAGCATAATCTCGCGGTGACATCTTTACAATGATCGTAGAAGTGTGTGGAGCTCTAGCATGTTCTTGTCCAGCAACACGTCGTCTATAATACGTAGAAAAATTGCAGGGGAATTTTTCAAGCCAAACGGAAGTTTCAGGAATTCGTACTTGTAGTAAATGCTATTTTTGCTATATCAGAAAGCTTGATAGGAATTTAATGAAACACCGAAGTTAAATCAAGAGCTGTGAAGTATTTTCCCTACCCAAGATTGTCAAGAGTTGAATTTATATTGAACATGGGATAAATATCTACTATTGTAACGCGAATAATCTTTTGTAACCTACCATCATGCGATATTGCTTTTCACCATTCGGCTTTGGTGGATTTTTTTGGCACGACCCAGATAGGAGAATTATACGGGCTTTCAGAATAACGGATAATGCCATCTAAGAGCCTTTTTATTTCATCTTCCACCACCCCCTAAGGCAAGCTGGATAGTAAATGAATTCGTTGGTGTTTGTTCTTATTCCAGCTTTAACAGAAGTGTCAACCATATCCTTATTATCTATAGGTCCAAATAGAGCTTGATGTTTTTTTAATTAATTTGTGGAATTTTTTCTTGTCTTACTTGTCTTTATAGCTTTTCTTTTAAGGGTATTCTGATATTCGGCTTCAGTCTTAAAATATCGTCTTTTCTATCTACAATATTATGACTTCAAATTTTTCAAAGTATTGTCTCCGATGATACCTTTAAAAGACTGCAAGCCTGGCAAGACAACAACCTTTGTTGTTTGCAAGAGTAGTTATCCGACCTTTCCTGTCGCTTGAATACATTTGCCTGCCCAGATTGAATGGCTCTGTCCACTTCCATTTTCTCGTTATGTTTCGGTTCGGGCTTTGGTGGAGGACCATTGTCATGAAAAGGACCATTTTCACGAGGAGAAGTGTAATGTTATTGCTGTCGGAACTTGTTTGAATGGTTAAAAGGAAAATTTCTGTTTGGCAAATGTGGTCTCGAGTCATTTCTAAAGGTAGATAGTAGCCGTTATGGTCTTCGAGCCTGTATGCGCGTGGATCGAATGGTTGCTATAGTTGAGATTCTGGATGTCTAGTATGCATAATGCAAAGACAGACACTAATTTATATTTAGCCATTTACTGTCAAAGATATTATAAGACATAGGGGTGGTAACAGCGGCAACTCTGACCTTGCCGCGGATGTGTTGAAAGTTTACTCTATAAATTGGTTAATTTCTTACAATGCCGAAATCTTGCAGGATTCCTTCCATAGCATGTATCCATGATACATACTGCGTAGGATTCCCTTCAAAAACTTGCATTCCCTGTCTTTTAGTTCCGCCTTGGTTTAGTGGCTACTGTGGAACAACCTATCTTGTTGTCCTCGACTGACTTTAGCCGATCTTGCATCGCTCTTAATTGTACAAGTATCGTATTGACAGCTACCGTAAGCTCAGTCACCGATTTTGTTACTTGCTTCATATTTTTGTTTTTTGTTTTTCAATTTAAAATTAATAAATGATAGATGCAATATCTCCTACCTTAAGGGTTTTTTGTGAAATTTTTATTATATTTTATTTCTTATATTTTTCCCTGACACACTTCTGGGAATAACTTTCCCAACTTTATCTTTCAGCACAATTTTAGAAATTTGCAATATTTTATTTTTTTTATTATTGTTTAAGCACAAATGGCAAATTTTGGAGTAACTTGCACAATATTATTTCTCAGCACAATTTTAAAATTTTTTATATACAGGTACTTTTAAATTGTTTCCTCTTTTCTTTTAATATTTTAGATCAAATCTTTTCTCTCATTCAATTGGAATAATCCACTTTTTCTTTTCAGTCAAAAGACAGGTTTTAACTTTTTAACTATCGCTCACATCAAATAGCTTCTCATTTATTTTTTTTTATTATTTGTATTTTTAATATATTTTCAGGCTTTCAGGATTTCGTTCAGGTTTAAGTTTCTGGAAAAGGAGAAATATCTTTTTTAATATTGAACCGAAGTGGATTTAAAATTGGCACCAATCTTCGAAGGTTCGTGCTGTATACTTTTAATTGCCATCGCTGAGATTGAAGGCAACCTAGACGTTGCATGAATAACTTTATTATTTTTACATTTATCGAGCGATTACCGAGTATGTTCCCATGGGTCTGCCGGATCTTATAACTACGAAAAAAAAAAACAGCAACTATGTATTTATGGGTCAGCAACGTGCACTCAGATAGAACCTACTTATTCAGTTTCCTATAAGAATTCGGAACTATTGAGAAAAAAAAAATGGATAAATTTTAAGATTGGGCCCTGCTCGGGCGCCAGTGAAAGAGAAAATACTAAAAAAAATAAAAAATAGAAAATAATGCGAACAGGGAGGCTTGTGCCTTCCCCTGACCGTTCGACTTACACGTTGATTAAAAGAAAACCAGAATATAAATTACACAATTTATTTGTTCATCCGCACGGTTCTATCGTTAAACAAAAACTAATTACTTAAATCTAACTTAGATTCTAAGCTGCTTACGTAGTAGGTGCATTGTACTTCAACATGAATTGGGTTTGTTCAAGGTGAAGTCCTAAATTTCCCCCAGTTGAGAATGCATTGTGTTACCTGACTTCTCATCAAGACATAAACCGTAAACAAAAACAGATGCTTTTAGGCAAACAAACCTTCCATATATTATCGCTTTAGAAGAACATTTTTATTCAATAATTTTTTTTTTAAACAATTTCTTTATTACATGACACCACAACTAGTCAATAAGACTAACAATTTAAGTAGATAAGTGAATGAACTAATTGATGCCCGTCGGAATTACTAGTTTGTCTATTGCACTACCAGTTCATGCGTTTTGGTTTATAAGTTTAGATTCCTCCTAATTTGTGTGCTGTCTCAGTCTTTTCGCGTGAGCTGTTGCATACTCTGAATTTCACTAGATACCGTCTTCATCTTTATATCACGATGAAGGTCTGTGTTACGAATGTGCCATGGTGCATTAACAATGAGTGAAACCTTTAAATAGTTTTAATGGTACTTTTCTTAGCACATTCCCATATTGGATGCCATAGGTCCATTCTGATTTTAATACTTGCTTGTAGAGCAAAAGTTTGTTGTAGATAGATAAGATTGATTGCCTTCCAATAAGTCAGTCCCTTTTGTTTAGCTTTAAGTTCATTTCGTCTAAACTATGAGGGCGGTCCCAGAAGTACCCGACCCAAGAAAAAAAACACAAAAATTTTGTAAAAAAAAATTATTTATTTTTCAACATAGTCGCCTTTCAGTTCTATACACTTTTCCCAGCGATACACTTTTTTTCGATACCTTCTTATAATAAGAACTGTCTTGTTTCTCAAAATAGCCATTAACTGCCGACATCACTTCTTCATCGTTGGAAAATCTTAGACCACTGAGCCATTTTTTCAAGTTTGGGAACAGAAAATAATCCAAGGGGGCTAAATCTGGCGAATAGGGTGTATAAGGTAGCAATTCAAACTTAAATTAATTAATTTTGGTGATTGAAATAACGGGTTTGTGAGCTGGTGCATTGTCTTAATAAAACTGTTGCGGTATTACTGTTGCAAACGAAGGAACAGACTCACCCAGAGTACAATCCAGTTCAGCTTTTATATTCGTTGGGTTAAGGCCTTTCAAATAGAAGTATTGTATCACATAACGATGACCAATTTTCTCCATTTTCACAAATTCACTGACAACGTTCACTATTGATGGCTGCCAAACAAATACTAAACAACGTGGCGCTTTCAAACTTGAAACATATGCTTTATAGACTGCGTACTTTCCAATACAGTGATATTTTCAAACAACTACCGCCATGTTATGGTCAGGCCGTTTACTTCTGGGACCGCCATCGTAACTCACGGTTGTGTTTATTTTGTGAATAGTTCGGAGTAAATTAATTTAGACATAGACTCAACGATTTGATATTGTAGTTTTCATACGTCTAATTATTGTTTAAATTTCATATTTTATCAATTTTTTAGTTAAAAATTTTATTTTATTATATTAACTTAAAGGGTCAATACATATTATTTTTTTTATTTTTAGAGGTTATTTTTGCGGTGGGAGTTTTTTTAAATTTTTAATTTAATTTTTTTAAGACTGGAGTTGATTTCCAAACCACTTATTTGAGTTTATTGGGTGAATTTCAAAACATCATATTTAAGTTCTGCATTAGTTTTAAGGGCATAGATAAATTGATTTTTCGATCCAAAAACTGCCTAAAGAGCCCAATCAGTGCAGTTATTTGTCAAAATTGTGTTTTTATCTTTTATTATGGTGTTGTTGCCCATAGTTAAGATGATCAAAGAATGATCTGAATTTAAATCAAACCTTTCTGCAATGTGTATGAAGTTTTATGAAATTTTTTTGACGTCAAACCCTTTCACAAAAAATCAAAAGACTCTCTACAGCTCAAAAGAGATGATATCAGATATTCGATATCGCCTACACATAATAGGTCTTATTCAGTAAACTGAATGCTTTTTTGCATGGAAGACGACGAAAGTGCGAAACATATTTTATGTAAGTACATGGCCTTAAGCGCCGTAAGGAGACGATACTTCCACAAAGAAATTTTAATCCCTCGGGAAATTCTCAAAAACTCCACTAGAGGGATTTTAAATTTTATTTAAAGTTTGTGATTTGTATTAAAATAAGATCCTGTAAATCGCAGTGCTTCCGCAATTGGCGGATCAGATCCCTCGAAATAAAAAATGCTAAATATACCAAAAACCTTAACATCTTTGTGTTACTGAATAATACTTGAATAATTTCGGCGGGAACACATCCAAAAATTAAAGATAGTTAGTCGTTAAGGCTTTGTAACCAGGGGAACACCTTAGGTGGAGTCATATTGCCACTCTTGTGGCTGCTGGTTCTCAATGACATCTTAAAAAAGCTAAGTACAAATGGCATATGGTAAGTGCCACTGCATACACAAATAACGTGGTCATAATAGTGCAGGGAAAATACATAAATATTTTAAGCGAGATTATGGTGGTTGCCCTGAAGAAGATCAGCAATTGGGCAAGTATCTGGGTGTTAATCTGGACAAAAACTGAAGTGGAATCTTAACGTAGCGGAAAAAATCAAAAAGGCATATAATGCTCTTCTTATCTGCGAAGGAACTGTAGGAACAATTTGGGGCTTAAACCCTGCTATGGTGTACTGGCTGTATAAAGCGCTGGTAAGACCTATGCTTCCATATGGGGCATCAGTATGGTGGAAAGTAACAAACAGAAAGCGACGGTTCAAACAACGACTTCCATATCCATTACAGGTGCGCTCCGTACAACCCCTACGGCAGCATTGGATACCTTTCTGCACCTACTTCAAGAGCAGTAGTTTCGAACATGGCATGGTCTTAGTGGAGTTACTGCCAGCCAATGCAATTCTAACCCATGAAATTCCTTCTTTGGTCGACTTCCATATTCCGTATGATATATGTAATATATCCGAAGAGGAAGGACTGGCAAAAAAATTAAATAATCTGGTTAAATGAAATTACAATTTTCATAGACGGCTCAAAAACAGAGGAAGGAACATGTTTTAGTATATTTTCAGTAGACCCAGACCTTATAATATCTATAAGATAGCAGTGTCTTCCCATCAGAGGTTCAGGCTGTCCTTAAGGCGGCTGAGCTAATGCAGAGGTGATTGGCATCCGGAAGGGATATCACATAGTAGTAGATAGTAAAGGGCACTATCGAGGAAAAAATCATAAAGACTGCCATCCAAAGGTGGTCAAATCTTGAATGACAAGGCTCTCTGGCCACTTTTTGGCGGCAAAAGATCTAAAGAGTTAATAAAATTAAACAGAGTTAAGCTAAGGACAATAATAGTAATCCTAACGGGACACTATCTCTTGTGGAAACACGCAAAGAGACTCAAATTGTCAGATATGGATACTCGCAGATTCTGCGGTGATCTGCAAGCTGTTAACGACATAACACAAGCAATATTGCGTAGACGAAGGAAATTTTTAGGAAAATACTTCTTTCAAAACGTAGAGGAAATAGACGGCACGAACTTCAAAGGCCTTCTTTGCTTCTGCAAAGAAATGGGATGCTCCACCAGGAAGATTTTTTAGGTTTTTGGGTCCATTTTGGTGCCTAGTATTTGTGTGATGTGATACATCACACTCCTGTTTTAACCTAATCCAACATAACATGTGCTTGGCATTTTAAGAACAGTCATGTCCTTATTAAGTACTGCATAAAAAAAAAAAAATAATGGAAAAACATCTTTTAGTGCACGACGCAAATGTTCAGCTACAATGTGGGTAAGGGAGTATATACGTGTAATTATTTATGATTAAAAATCAATAAAAAGGTATTGGATTGATTTATTAAAAAAAAAATATTTTTTTATTTATATATATCATAACATATATTGTAATAACCATATATGTATATAGCAATAACCATAAAACTGTGCCTTATTCTTTTGTTAAATTTAAATATCAACAATCACCTAAAATAGTATTTACATGTATAAATTTAACGTTTTGTAAGGTGAAAAAGTTTCATTAATATATATTAACAATCATATAGCATTTTCTCTTCTTTAAAGCAAACAATTTTCACAGCCAGAATATCATCAATTTTTTTAATGGGATTTAAATTTAAGATTCAATACTATTGAATGACTTTTTTTAACAAGAATTTTAAATATTAAAAGTTGCATTTATTTATAACATTATACTACTACAACTAATTACTGGTCCATGAAAAAATTTATTTCAAAATGTTTTGTTTCTAAAATTTGACTTCGGATTTCAAAAACTATTGGTAAAATACATGACGCTTTTAATATCTACTAATAAAAATTTCTAAATTTTTTGAAATCAATTACTTCAAAGTGGCTCAAAAATTTATTGTACGTACTAGTATACAGCTAATATTGAGTAAATAAATAAAAATAAGTTTTTGAACATTTTATACGGAAAAGTAAAGCTAAATTTGATTTACATTAGTATATTTGTGATACTTTAAGATCTTAGAGGCAAACTTGGTTGTGGGTATCATATTTTTATTATCACTGATTCTTAAACTTTTATATGCATTATGATCTTTAAGCAACTATTTAAAGGATAAGTAAGATTTTATATAAAAAATTGATTTAAAGTGATTTTTCACAAAGGTGAACTTATTTCTTTTGTATAAAATGTATTAGAACACAATTAAAAAAAAGATACATTTTATGACGTAGCTTGGGTCTATATTTCGCCAAATTAAACTCAGAAATTGAGTAAATTTGTAAACAATCTTAATAAATGTTATGTTTAATAACGGCGGCTTATATTTTTATTTGAGATACATTTTTTAAATGTTAATTTGTTGTTGGTTTAAAATAACATAATTTGTTTTAGTTTAAAATAATATAATATACGTTTGGCTCTTAGATTGTCATGCATTTATAAGTATCATTAAAAAGGAAAATGTAATTGGTAAGCTATTAAAAAGAAGTGTATTTTTATTTCCACATATGGTTTCTAAACAAGAACATTATTAATTTACTGTAATAATATTTGAGCTAATTAAAGTCAATTTTTTATTCTAAGAATTTTAAAACTACTTTGAAAAATCGACTGATTAAAAGCTAATTATCTCTATCTAAGGTTCTGTGACAAGAAAACTGTTACCAATTTATTTACTTAATTTTAATTTGTTATCAAATATAATGATGTTATATCAATTTGATATACTTTAACATAAACATTCTTATATTGTAATGTACAATGCCAGAATAATCAACTCTGTCGTATTAATTAAAGGTTACCTATTTAATTCTATACTAAAATAATTGTACCATTTTATGTATTTAAAAGTTTACTTGATTATGTTACATAAATAAGAATCGTAGTTGTAAAAAAATAAATTTCGTCGAAAATGCATGTAGATATACATACTCTCAAGCGAACCCTTTTTGTAATTACATATTGATAATATCCGTAATCAAAACCAAATGTATGTATCAAGCATATATGTAGTAGTACATCTTCCACAATTCAATATTTTTTTTGAGTCAGTCCCTGGAAAAAAATCAAATTGATTTCCAAACAATATATTGTCAAATGAATGTAGTACACTGCGTGAAAGCATATGGAACCACCAACAAATTTTTCTTATTTCATTGATTTCTCCAATTATTATCTATCGTAATGGTTATTGTTTTACAGAAATCATGCATAACATCATGGTTTTTTATAAATCTGAAACGTGATTCGAAAATATAAATGCAGGAGTACTTAGGTGGTATTAAAGCGTTTTAAAGCGCATTTATCTGTATTTCAGCCAATATTAAACAGTCATTGTACAAATTCTTGTGTGCCTATTTTTTTTTTTTTTTTTTTTAAATGATTGCTTATTTGGAGTGAGACTGATCTGCAAATATTGCTGATCGGTAAAGCTAATGCTGCATACAATTAAAATTCACGATCGGGTGATGAAAAGCAGCAATGCAATTACATATACCTTATGTCAGTTTATGTGTCTTTGTTTAAAACAAGACGACAGGGTTATTGTTAACAATTTAGAAATTTTAAGATACCTAGAAAGACCTGCATATAATAACCATCTTAGATCTTAAATTTCAAAAAATAGGTATGACTTATTTACGACACTATGAACAAGAATCGTCAGAAATATTATTTATGGCGTTATTGGAAAAGCTGGATATAAATCAAAAATCTGTTTTTGAAAATTTTATTTATAATAACTTCAATTTTCTTGAGATCGAGAAATGTTGCTAACATCTTATTTTTGGTCTAAGAAAGGGCTGAAGTGGAACCAGTAATATACTTAAAGTTTAACAATATCAGATGAGTTATCTGATAAGCTGAACTGATGACATAATTTAACGTAGAATGGCGTATTGTTTTAGATAATCCAACAAACGGTGCAGTATTATTGCAAAAATACATACATAAATATGTAAGAAATATGTAACAAATTGGTTTTTAAGCGTCATATTAGCCACAAATATTTCGTTAATAAAAGAATATACTTTTTTTCCGAAGATCACTGTAAAACGAAATTATTCTTATACAATGTATACAAAATATATAATTTTATTATTACAAGTTCAAATGGCCTAATTAGTTTTGTTTCTTTCTGTAAAATGAAATGAAATCATACATGTATATAGATTTATAGGCTTGCGCTTGCTAGCTAATTGGTTTAATCAGTTAATCTGTTAATAGTAGCTGAGATAGTAGGAGAATCCTCAGTGTTTCAAACATCTGTAGTCTAATTTAGTAGCAACAGATTGAAACATATGAAATTTCCCTCAAATTATTGAATTTTAAAAAGTTTGTGTATTCCTATTTTGCGTATTTAATATCTATTTATTTCTAAAAAAAAATTATAGGACATCTTGTATTATAAAATATATACTTATAAGTCATTTAAATAATTATGTGTTTTTGATTTAATTTTTCTCACCTACTTTTTACATGAATTATTTTCTAAAAACTACATATGTAAAAGATTCTTTAACTTTTAATTTCGAGCCAAAAAGTTACATGCTAACATATGTATATACGCTAATCTCGAAAAGATTTTTCGCAGCCTTTAAAGCTAACTTTTATTCACAAATTGATTTCTTGTTTTATAATCACGACAAAAATGAAAAAAAAGAAATCAATGGCATTTGAATCACATTTCAAGTGTTATAAAATAAGGTGCTTACATGTTCTTAAATGGTATTGAGAAAAAAAATCGTTCTTATATTTAAAACATAAAAAAGTTATTTCCATTTAGCCCAATTTATGTGTTTACAAAATTTAGTTAATTCAAAAGGACTGGTTTAAGACACTTTTAAAAAAACAAAATATTCCAAAATTAAATTAAAGTGCCTTTTTTTTTTTTTTTTAATTTGTAGAAAACAAATGTACATGGGCTGTTTATTTTTATAAGTATTGAAAAAATATTCAAAGCAAAAGTTCTTATTCTATAACCCAGGTATTATGTAATGAAATTGTGATAGCATTACTTTGAGTTGACATATTTACAAATCTATATAAGTTATAATTAATTTCAAAATTTATTTCTTGTTTTTTGAAATCAATAATTTTTATTTCCATACAGCACAAGTACTAACTGTACGAATTATGTTGCTGACTATCACAATCAATCGCGTGCTCTCTCTTTATATTAATATTATATTGGATATTTAGATTGTGTAAATATTATTTTCAATATTTTTTTTATGAAGTTATGAAGCTTAAAAATTGTCCCATGAAATTATTTTTAATTTATTATAATTTTTTTTTATTTTATTTTAAAATATAAAAGAATATACCAGTATATAAATAAAGGTGTCGACATATTCTTAAGTTCGAAGTTATAACATAAGAAAAGTATTGCCCAACATTGTTAACATGATAGTGGAAAATGTAAGTGATGATATTGCAGTCCCAGTGCTGTTTCCAGCAAGAATTTCAGCTCGCTTTCTCATTCGCTCCTATAATTTAGTTAAAATTATTATTCAGTATCTAACCTGATTGAAATAAATATATTAATGTCTGTTTATTGCAGGCATAATTGCTAATATGTATCAACGTTTAACGTTTAATAGTTGTTTTTATTATATTTATATATTATATATACACAAACTAAAAAAATTATTTAAATTCGGTCTCGCTGATATAACATTTACATTCCAAATAAATTTGTTCTGGAAAGTCTATAATTTTTGTTTGGCTTAAAAGGGAATGTTTGATTAAGAAGAACATTTTTATGCCATATATGTATATTGAACTGTAGATAAACATCTATTGAGAGCAGTCAAATGTTTTATGAAACCCTATCAGAGCGAGAGGAAAACAGACCTCCTTCCATAAAACACTTATCGTATACTACACTTAATACGTACTACAGTACATATATACGATTGTGTATGAAGAATGGAGAAATGAGTAACTTTATATTCGCTCACAACAAACAGTTTTATTTGAAATAAATTCATACGTATACATATACTAATCCGGTATTAATCTAATCAACTCAAAAGGAGTAAAGTATTGATTCCGTTATGCCAATTAAAAAATTATAAGTATACGTGATTTTCAAGTGTAGTAGACTAGTAGAATACAATTACATATGTATACTAGAAATATTTCAGCTCCATGGAGTGGAAGATAACAGGCGCAGTGTGTGTGATCCTGATGGTTTTGTATTTCATTGAAAATATCATATACAACTCATTCTACTCGTCACATAAAAAATGAAAGTAAAAGTTTCATTTTAAATAAATTTGGTTCTAAGATTTGGAATAAATACTTTAGAGTTAAAGTGAGCTAGTTTACAGGTTTAGGCAGCATTTAAAGCTGTTTACGAAGCAATTCACACAAGAAAAAGTACGAGGGAAATAAAAAAAATATTATATAGGTATTATTAGTTTATAGTAATATATAGTCGAATGGAGCTTTGAAGCAACTGCAATGTATAATACACACACTTATCATTATCAGGGGATGGCCGTGATGTAGTGGTATATGCATACACTCCTCAACCAGAGGGTCGCGGGTTCGAATCCCGTGCGAGGCAATTCTCTGAAAAGTCTTTTCGTAGAATTTGATGTAGTTATATGAGAATCCCGTTGGCGTCAACTCTGACATGAAGGCATAACACTGATGTTGGGTGGTTGCTGGCTAGGCTAAATGTAACGAACTAACAACTAGCACGTACTGAGACCCACTGGTTGAGGATGCACTTGCTCGTCCCGTCCAGTTTGACAACCACCTCTGGGAAAAAATATCGAAACCTAATACACCTGAGTTTCAAGCTACTACACCACCCGCCCGCGTCCTAGAGAAAACCAGTAAAAGGGTATTCATATCCCCATGGTGCGCGCGCAGGATTATAAAAAAAAATCAGGATATACTATTACCGAACTTTAAAAATGGATAGAAATGTTTCTAAGCAGAAAGGTATACATTGTCTGTATATTACCATAACCATGATTTTATTGTGACTTTTAATGTATCATAATACATTAACATTAGATCCGTTTGCGTACTTTTTGGACTAAATATGTAAAAACTATTAAATCCGTAGTATTGAGGAGGAAATTCTCTCTCAGAGAGAAAATTTGGTAAAAAGTAAGGGAACGGATTTTGGATAGTTTTGTAAATTTCCTTATTTTGAGTTTTTTTGCTTTTTTCCCCCAAAAGAATTTTGAAAATACGTTTTTATGAAGATATTTACTTAAAGTGTTGAAGTTCAGGAGATTATTTAAGCCTAGACATGTCTGAATGACCTCAGATAAGTTATTCTGATTATCTTTGTATTGTCCATCTAAATGCCAAATTTTACATTCAAAGACTTTTTTAAACCGTTTTTCTATTTATTTATTTATTATTAAGTAATTTCATATTTAAATATCACTTAATTTAGGAAAGGAAAATAAAATAAATTTTCCAAATTTTCAAAATAAACACAAAGCCGATGACAGCCTATGTATCTATTACTTTTAGAAGGAATCAAAATAAGAACAGTGCTCATTTGTGCTCATACATAGTACATGTATGAAATTTGATTTTCTGAATTTAGATATTTCTTTTTTTTTTGATTACCTGATATAAATTATCTTCTCCCGGAGGGTCTAAACATTCAAATTCGCAACATCGTTCACCCACTCTAAAGGATTTGCAAAACTAAATGTCATAAGATATTATTAAATATTGTAATATTTTTGTTATGAATATGTGCATAAGTATTACAAATCATACTCACATAAGGTGGATCACAGTAAATAGCCTTGCACCATAATGGCTCAGAATGATAACAGACGCAAAGACTGCATTTGCCAGGACCGGGTACATATAGCATCCCATGTTTTACTGAATTGCCTTGAAAATCGATACAATCTTCCTCTAGGCATCCTGAAAATTGATTGATATAAAATAAGGTACGGGATTGCGTAGGGCATTAATGTATATACTATACATACATGTTTGTTAAATAAAATATAGTTAAAAAACCTTCTAGCATGTGAGTAAATAAATCTTATAAAGGTGTAATAAAGGGTGAGTCAAAAGATGGTGTGGATGTTGGCTGTCAAGTGCTACTACTTACTGAATTCAATGTAGGTTATCTTTTTGACAGATTTCATACAATCTTTGGCAATTTTATTCATGAAGTCGTTTACCATGCAACAATGCATTTTTGTTATTTAATCTTATTACGAAAATGGGCTATCTGCAAAAGTAACATTTCGTAAAATTCGTATTTTTTTCGTCAACATAATTGCCCTAGTGATTCCGGAATTCGTGCAATATTTAAACGTTTTGAACAAACTAGTTCCGAATCGGGCGAAACTCCGTATCAGGATGCTGGGCCAGAACGTACCCGCCAAAACATCACTACTGTGAGCGAAAGTATTCAAAACCAGCTAGGCAACTTAATTCGTCGCCGAAGTCAACATTTGGGCCTCACATATGGCTCTTTCCGCCGAGTTTTAAAAGTCATGTAAAATCTAAATTACATAACAATTGTAGCCTTTGAATCATCTACGACGTCGCCGATTTGTTAAGTGGATCACCAGGACAATTTTTTAATCGAATTTGATCATTTTCCAAGCCTATTTTTGGGTAGATACAAGTACGTACGAGTAAATAAATAAAATTGTCAGTTCTGGGGACCGAAAACCCATACGTGATTTGCGAAAAACTATATGGTGCGGATTATGGATTGGTGGGGTATATATAGATATGTATGTATGCACGTATGTATGTATGTATAGATACACAATGGTGTATTGTATTCATATTTGTCACAGACCGAATTTTATTAATTAATAAAATTTTACATCGATTTCATAACGAATGTGTGTTTAATTTAATAAAAACTTTCACACTAATTGTTGGCTCACCCTTTATTTACATTTTGGAGTCCTTGTGGTTAAATTATGTATGGTTTAAGGTATGAGATAATCTTTTTTCCAAAATATAAAAAAAAAAATAATATAAAATATTGTAGTTATTGTACATTAAAGCAACAGCGTTATACCCTGTTTATACCGCATCGAGAACTGTGTTTTCACGAAAACTCTCGTAGCCTTAACCAAAAACAGAAGTTTTGGCATATATTTTTTTAGTTTTTGAAACCCCTTAGCAAAACAAGTTTTTGATTAAAACTTCTCGAAACCTTCTTGCAATTATGATGTTCTTGAAGCAGAACACTCAGAAAATTCAGCAAAACAGAGTAGTTGTCAAAAACAAAATTGCAAAATTTCCGATTTAAAAAAAATATTGATTGCTATTCTTGACAAGTTTTCCATGCTTTTATAAACAAATAATTCAGTATTAAATATAAAAGTTTTTTTCAGAATAATATGGAGGAAAATAAAATACATAAGGAAAAAATCTAATAAAAAATCGAAAAAAAATCACACCCAATACAACTGTTCAATTCCTAGTTGGTATTTGGTGTGAACGCTTCAGTGAGGTTTTGTTAACTTTTTGTCGAAAACTGGGCTTGCAATGAGGTGTGAAAGTGCAATTACTTATTAATGTTATTTTCTTATCTTAAAATCTTTTATTTCTACAGTAGCCAGGAAAATTATGAGATACCAACTCTCTGTTAATTTTTAATGAGGAATAGTAAAATGTATGTTATTTATAAAAGTGTATATGTAGTATTATATATAAGAAAGTACCACTATACAGACTATATGTATACGTATATTCACACATAGGTATCTGTTCGAAATTGTAGCTTGTCGTGGGGTAATGACAGAAATAAACGGCTGCAGAAGAAACAATCAAGAGAACTTAAGGAAAATCTAGCCGAAATGAGTGCGACCGATGGGTCACGCAAAGAACTTCCTGATAAAGAAAACTTGTAGTATTTTCCAATGTTTTTAGATATTTTTTATCTTTTCCTATCTTTTTGGAATTTAAGAAACCTATTACTTATAACAGTTTGACCGGTCAGATACGGGACTACCTGTATTAACAAATGGTTCAAAAATGGTTTTTCCTTAAATAGCTCAGATAAATCTGGCCCGATTTTTTTAAATTTACGTCAAATGATAGCACACACACAATCAATAGATTTTGACTAATACTGCAAAAATTTCGAAAAAGCCTAATTTGTTTAAGAAAAGAACTAATTGTATTGCGAGAAAAAAATTTTTTTTATTATTTTTTTGATAACTTAGAAAGCCATGAGGGGATTTTGGTCAAAATCTAATGGCCGCGATTCGGCAGGAAGACGCATCATCTGATTGTGCATCATCTGAATCGACATCACTATTTATTGGCGAATTATTGTGACCAAAAAATGGACACATACGGACATACACACACACATCCGCATGTTTTTGTTAAAAACTGTCTAAAAACATTAAAGACACTTTAAAGTGTAAAGACATTATTGTACAACATTCTCATTTTCTACTTTCGAGGTGAATGCAAGAACTTCACTATCAGAAAGCTAATAAATTTAATGAGCTACGCCAAAGAAGTCGAGTGCAACTCTTTCATCTATATGGAAGAACTTCGTACATGTATGAAGTTAAAAATACGATTATAAGATATTTACTATAAAACGCATTGCGCGGAAAACTTTTTAAATAATTTCTAGTGCTATGTTAATAATTTTTAATAATTTTTAAATGTGAATGAATTAAACTAAAGGTACAGATGCACATAATACCATATACCATATACGAGTATAATATTATAAACGAAGTTATGGTCTTGTCCAATGTCTTCTATTTATTGCGCTCGAAATTTTAATTTAAATAAATCAAGTTGTGCATGAAACATTATTATTTTTTATTTATTTAAGAGAGCATTCGATTACATTATGTATGTAATATGACCCGGGTGGCGCGTATCAGAGAGATCCATTTTAAGGCATCAATAGTCTACGTTTTAAAACCGTCCGTGACTTAACTTAGACAAGAAAGAGTCTAATAACGTTAAGTCACACGAACTCGGTGGCTAGTTAACGTTGCCGAAATCCTAGATAACTTTGCACGCACTGTATGGCTCGTAGCGAAGCCTTGTTGGAATCACATGTCATTAAGATCCATATTTTTCAATTTAAGCAACGAAAAATTGGTTGTTATCGAGGTATACGTTTTGCCGGTACCAGCTACACTTTGAAAAAAGTACGCCGGATCTAAATTCAAAAAAAGATAGTGATTTTTGCAACTAATGAGTCTATTTATTTTATTTACAGTAAATTTATTGACCATAAAAAATTTTAAGCTTAAGCGGAAGTTAAAAAGAATTTTTTAACTAATTTTTTTCTAGTTTTAAAATTTGTTATATGTATTAAATCTAGAGGTAGTTTAGCCGTTAGTCTTATCGCGAATAAAATAAACACAATCCTTTAAAAAAAAAATTTACGCTCTTTATTTGCTTGCTTAATAGGCGTCTGTATTCTACAGTGTTTGGCTTACGACTAATCTCCTACCTACCGGCAGACTCTTTTAGTAGTGTGGCCACTTTACAATCACTAGTTAGTGTTGCCACTTTATATTTCTTGCATTCTTATCAGTTTCTCCCCTATGGCTTGCTACAGTAGTACATTCATAATTGATGGAATTATAGATTTAAGTTGTCTTTGGCCATATTAGTTATTGGTTACGCAGGTGCCTGCAGCATCATTTGCACACGTTGTCTGGTATTGAAGTCGTGAATTATTGGTTGAATAAATCTGTTGTCGTCATAATATTCGGAGATAATTGCCATCTTGAAAATATTTTCAACAGTGAAGACACAAAGTTCTCTTTCATATCTACAACAAGTAATATTTAGATGTTTTACTGCCAGGTTTTTAAGCCCTTGCAGCTTTTGGATGTGGGTTGAAGCTTTGTTTCCCCAAGCAAGTACACCATACCTTAACTTTGACTCAACCATAGCGTAATATACTTGTTTCATAACGGGAAACGTGTGATGGTATTAAAGGTGAGCCAGTGCATAAAGAGTTTTCTTCAGGTCCATAAGCAGCTTTTCAATGTTTTTATCCCATAGGAAGAGTTGGACAATGATAACTCCAAGATATTTGGATTTGTCCACTATCTTAATGACTGGTTTATAGAGTTTATGCATCCTTTATTTCTTAAAAATATATAATTTTACAGTTGTTTTTCGGAAATGCATGATTTTTGTTTTTGTTGCGTTTCTGACACCGTGACACAATTTTACTGCAAAATCAAACTCATCTTGCAAAATGCATGTTGCCATTCCTAAAGATCTGTGGCGTACTACAATGGCTATATTATCGGCAAAAGCAAAAGATATGCTGCTTTTGAATACTTGGAGAAGTTCGTTGGTGGATAATATAAAAAGTATTGGTCCTAATTTTGATACCTGAGGTAATCCGTATTCTACTTTTATTCTTTCGCTAAAAACTTTGCTTATTTTAACTTGAAATAGCCTGTTATGTAGGTATTCCCTTAGCCACACCGCCATCTTTCCTTTTATTCCAATATGTTGCAGTGCATCTATTAGTTTTTTGTAGTCTATGGTATCGAAAGCTTTATCAAAATGCATAAACAGAACAAGAACATGTTCACTCCTTTTTAGGCCTTCATTGACGTAGTTCGCTAACTCACCAAACAGTTTCCCTCAACTTTTACCCTTTTGAAAATCACATTGATTTAGGAGAATCAATTTGTGTTTATGAATGAATCCATGTAATATTTCTGTGATTCCTTCCATACGTTTTTCGATGACAGGTAAGATAGAAACAATCCCGTAGTTGTTGAGTTGGTTTTTAACTCCTCATTTATAAATAGAACGAACAACGGCGGTCTTAAGTTCTACCGGAATTGCCGTTTGTGTCAAACTGTAGTTAGTTAAAAGAAAAAATGCATGTATATATATAAATTGGTAGCACTGAACAACGAATAAAAATTGTAAAGTGGTAACACTATATTAGAGCCTGTCACTAGACAGGGGGCAGTTGTAATATAGCTTTAGAGTGAAACGGATCGTCAGTCGAATAAAGTGAACCCTCATATTATAAAACTAAGCTTTACTTATTTGCAAATAATGGGGGCAAAGATGTCAGAATGTTTTTTAATATCTATAACGCGGAGTTCGTCGGTTTCTGCTGATTTATGTTCTCCTAACGTGCTAATAATTTTTCGTATTTTGGTAATATTGGTTACACTCAAATTACGACTTGTATGGTTTGAGGTTTTTGAATTGAAAAATGAATTACGTCTTTGAGCACACACTGTGATAGTAAAGTTTAATTCTTTGCTAGCTGTTGGAAGAACCGTTATGTAACTGATTATCTGTTTTTTTTTTTATATTCTGTAGAAATTTTACGACAAACTTTTAATGCAATAGTTCATAAGAATACGTCAAGAGGATATTGCCAGAATTTTGCAATATTTGAAGTGAATGACCCACTTCCAACGAAAAGGTTTTTAAAATATACAATATTATATTTAAAAAAAAATATATATTATATTATATTACAAAATAAAAAAATATATTATTATTATTATTATTAATAAGTTCGCTGAAAATTGTTGCTTTGTCTGTACATTTGATAAAGGATAGATTTGTGCTTTTCTTTTCTGCCGTATAATGTGTGCATCTGCCACTACTCATGAATAGGTTAATTTTGCCTATCCAATCGAATGGACGTGCACTACTATATTTTCTACCTTAGTTTTTTCGAATTAAACAAGTTCTATTTTTAATTTCTCCCGATACCTTTTTTCAATGCTAGTCTTTGTATAAGCAATTTTAGTCAATCGCAATTTGTTTTTTACTGACTTTCTTCCGTCGGTTTTGTTCGACCCATATATGTCTAAATTCTGCAGTATTGCGTAAGAACCTGTGAAATAAATGACGACTCGGTGAATTGCGCTGGCCTCTGTAGGAAATCTTATCACGCCTTTTGTGTTGGATTAAGTGAAAGATCAATTGTAGATCTTAGAGACTCTTTTTTTTGTGATAAGTGTAAAGATAATAATAATATAATAATAAGCAACTCGATAATGTTATGAGAAGTGTTGAAGATCTTTTAGGTGTTGTATTACAATCAAGTAACCTCTGCAGAACAAAGTGTAAGTCACTCGAAAAACAGTTGACTAACACACTCGAACTTTTAATACCCACAGACAATATTAATATTAATACAGTTTTAAACTTTATTGATAACAGCGTGAAAACTGCCCTTAGGTCCTATTTTCTTTATATTTCTGGCATTCTTAGTGCCTTAAACTCCGACCTTGATGTCTATTTCTAAGGTTAATCAACCTCAAGTGCTCCTCTAATAGACCCATATTAGCTCACGTCGTAAAGAAGGTAACGACGTTGCAGCATACCATCTACTTCTTGGCGATATCTTTGATGACATTAGAATGACGTAATGTATATTACATCCCTACTAGCTAAAATGTTCGAGAACGCTGTCATAGTACCTTCTGAGACATTCTTATCAACAGCTCACTTTCTATCTCCAACTTAACTAATCGCAGTCGATCCACCGAAAACCGAGGCGGAAATTTCACGATTTGGAACTTCCTGGACATTCTCGGAATGGAAACAACGTCATTAAAAACTCGACAACTACAACAAGTCTGAGTGTGTAACATTCATTCTTGATTGTTTATCTGTAATCACAAAGTCAATCTGGCTTGTGAACCTTTTTAAGCGCAGATTTAAAATCACTATAAATCACACAAATCAAAGTCTTCTAGTTTAAAGTTCAACATTTCCTGTAAATACGAATGACTTTTTGTAATCCATTTTCAGAGATCTTCAAACTCGACGGAATGAAGATAACAATTTTTAAGACAATTAGACCAAGAACAAAAGAACTCTTAAATCTAGGGTTAATTTCGCTCATAACCCTAAGTATCCCAACCAATTCAAATCACACGAAAACGCAACCCTAAAGATAATCTTAAGCGCAATAAACAATCCAACTCCTCCTATTGAGACCCAAGTGGAGTTATAAGATAAGCTTATTTCCCTCGTTTTCTTTACAGAATCACTTCCTTTCTCCTCCTCATGTTATCCACCCAAAAGAGCATGAAGATGTCTCCCTCCCCACAATTTCTCTCCCACCCAAAAGAGTCTCTTTTAATATTGCACCCAATCCATCTCCTACAAAAATCCATACATCACATCCTAAACTTCTCTCACTCTCCGCCCCAAATCTAAATTTCATCCGCTCCAACACACTTAATTCTCCTTCGCCCACGTTGGCTGTTGACCACAATTTCTCTAATACTTTTGAAATCCCATTCTCTACAGTTCTTGATCCCTTGCAGTTAAATTAACCAAGAAGCTAGCCGATGTGGGAAATGACGGTCGGTATGTCCTTTCCCGCTTGAAGGACCGTCGGCTATATCCACGTGTGCGACTTTGCCTTGTTTACTTGACCAATAAATCCAATTCTATCTGCATCGATTGTACAACTCGTACAAATCTTATCGTTTCAATACAACAGAAAGGATTCCCTATCAGATCTTCGATGAATTTTTGTCGATTTTCACAAAAATTTCAATATCTCTTCTACAGATGTCGATAACTATTTCTCCTCATACGCCTCTCATGCATCTCCAAAAACTACTATCGTTCATAATCCAGCAAACAATCGCTTATCACTCTACTACCAAAATGAGAGGTGGCTGCGTACAAAAACATCTTCTATTTACCTCAACTCTCAAAAGCGTCCGTTTGATATCTAAATCAAGGATTCCAATTAGACTAAACTCCGCAATTTTCTCAAAATTGTTGACTTTAGTTTTCTACCCAACAGCAACGTAACCGCAGATTATGCTGTAGTTATTTTCTACGATAAGATCTATCGTTGTATATGGCAAACTACACCTTTTATTCCACGCAAAAATTTTTCCTCATCTCCTCGTTGGTATAACAAAGAACTTCGTGCTCTTCGTAATAAGAGAAACAGGTTATGGCACTAATACGTTACCTACTTACCTATAGCTTGTATTAAGCCAAATAAATTTGGGCTTTCGCCCCCACCAAACTTAAAAATTAAATTAAATTAATTAAATACTTCCTAGTTTACAATCACTTCTTCTTACTGCTGAATCACTTTACCAAAGATATCTCAGCCAAATGTAATCTACCATCTCTTCAGACCCCAAAAAATTCTATCAATTTATTAATACAAAAAAAAAAAAAATAAAAATAAATAAATAAATAAAAATAAAATATCCGATTGCTATGTTTCTCCAGGTCCTGATAGATTGCCCGCAGTTGTTTTAAAAAATGTGTTGATAATCTAATTCATCCCCTCACTAGTATTTTTAAATTATCTTTGTCTGAAGGCTCTTTCGCTTTTATTACCCCTTGCGCCTTAGAGCAAGAAAAAGAAATTGATGTAATCACCTTCAGTAAGACCCTCGGACTTTAGTTAGGCCTTTGATAAAATCTCGCACAAGTTTATTCTATTCAAACTTAAAGCTCTTGGTTTCGAATCTAAGCTGACTTCTTGTATTATTTTCTACAATTAAAAATGCTACTATCTTGTCCAATTTCGTTCCCTTTCTTCTGACCCAATTCTTGCCACCTCGGGTGTTCCACAATTCAGTCATCTTGGTCCATTAAATTTTATCTTGCCTACTAACGATGTCATAAAACACTCCGACATAATATATCTATCTATGCCGATGATATGAAAATCTATAGACAGCTTTTAAGCCTGTGTGACTCTCAACCTTTACAAGATAATTTGATATGGTGCCATAAAAACTTTCTCGATGTCAACATAGAAAAATGCCAAGCCATTTTTTAATCCCGGAGGCGTTTGACACTTCCAACCCGCACCTATTATTTATCTAATTAAAAAGTATCAGTTACTTAAATGAGGGACTTTGGTGTTATATAGTATGTGACACACAGCTCAATTTTCGCACCCATATTGACTCCGTAATTAGCAAAGCTAACTCCGCTCTTGGATTTGTCAAACAATGGTCTAAAGAATTGTCCGATTCCTAGGTCAACAAATCCCTGTACATAACCTTCGTTAGGTAATGGGATAAGGTCCCCTTACTATGTACGATTAACATGTTCTGCGCATAAAAGCAGTCCAACGGTGGTTTCAACGTTTTTCAACAAATCGGAAACGTCAAGTGTTCGATTTCCACTGCAGTAGTTTAGCCCTTCGAAATTCACTGAACAACCATTTTTCCCATCATTTGACCTTAATTTAAGTTAAGTAAAAATAGTTTTTAGTTATGGTATAGTTTGTTAGGTTATATGTTTGTATTAAACATTTAAATAAATTGCCCGGGGTTGACACGGGCCTCACTCAGTTAAAACAAAGAAGACAATTTGGTTGGTCCATACCAGTGCGGTTTCAGGTCAGGAAGATTTACCATCGATCACGAACGGTCTTAGAATTTTTGACCGAGACTCACCATCTATTTGACGACTTCAAACCCACATATGATAGCGATGACAGCATGGATAAGGACAAGCTGTACAAAGTCATATCTAGTTTTGACATCCCTGCCAAACTCATCAGATTGTGCAGAATGACTATTGAGAATTATTACTGCTCCATCAAGGTCAGTAATTAATTCACCAAGAACTTTAATATCAAGAAAGCTTTTAGACAAGTCATATAACATTTTAAACATCGCCTTAGAAAGAATCGTGCAAAATTCAATGGCCACAAAAGAAGCACGGTCTTGGATAATATTGCTGTGATTGGGCGAACACAGCGAGCCGTCGATGAAGCTTTCGTGAGTATTGAGGTAAAACAAAGTATATGCTATCGTCAAAAAAGGACACACACATCAGCGACGGCTTAAAGTTATAACTTCAAAGTAATTACGGACTTCATCAACCTTGGCTTCAAAAGTTCAAATAGCAACGACATCGGCGTAGAATTACTCTTGACAATCGCTGTTTCTTTGGTGATAAGGCAATTGAATAACAGAGCCCCTTCTCGTGAGATCAAAATGGCTTTATACAAGACCCTTTTTATTCCGGTTCTGCTCTATTGCAAAGAGACTTAGACCTTGATGAAAGCAGATGAAAAAGCGCTAGTCCGTTCCAAGAGAAAGGATACTGTATCTCAATCACACTTAAATGCTTGTGTGAGTTACACAAAAGCTCACTTTTGAATGTACATTTTTTACAATACCTTCTAGTTTAATAATCTTTTTTTTTTTTTTTTTTAATTTTAACACGGTGAAGGCCGCAATCACTGCAGCAGAGGATCTTTTTTGTGACTTGGGAGATTTAAGATTTTTCTTTGAAAATTTCAGTGCATATTTATTATTTATGTATGGTATAAATATATCCTACAAATTTTAAAACATTCGATAAAGCAGTTTTCTTTAAAAAAAATTCCCAAGAATCACATTTTTTGTGGTTACATTAGGTGTGCCCCTTAAAACAGAACATTATAACAGTTCTTTGAAATATGATCAAAGCCACTGCATTACTTTGGTTTAAATTTTTTTCGGAAACTGGTAGTTCATAAGTTTTTTTTTTGTTTCGCGAAAATCTTTGTTTCACCGTTTTTCAATCATTTCCCAAAAATGAATTAGAAGCATTAATTGAAACCGAAAAGCCAAAAACACTTCTCAAATATCGTTACCACTGGATCAATAGATCACATTGTCAATATCCTCTTTCCTCCAACTTCAATTCCCACAGCTTTTGATTGAGCTGAACTATTTCGTTCCTCTTCTGGTACAATTGTCGAAATCTGATCAGTTCATCTTCAGGTGAGGATGTGTGTAATGTAAGTCAGCACACATTTTCTTACCTTTGGAAATATGCTCTAAAATCAACATCTGAAAGTCGTCAGATGGAGCAGATGGAACCTACTTTTTTGGCCTTAAAAAAACCTAATAAAGTCGTTTACGATATTGAAACTGTAAATGGAAATACATTTTAAATCTTGTGTCCGATGACAAATTATTCCGAATCGCTGGTACGATTACGAGTATATCAACTGCAACCTTGGGAGCAGAATTTTGGATATTTGGAAATCATGGTATTCATTGCGAATATTGCAGTTGCAGGTGATTGCCCAGAAAAGACATATCTACAATGCAAAAGGCGCAAAACTCCTGTAACTGTGTAACACAGTTGAACTAAACTAATTGGTACCTACTCGTACAAGGTGACATTTGTCTTAGATTTTGGTCTTATTAGAGACGGAACTGTTCAGAAGAATACCCCTTCCTTTAAGGAAATGTCTCTCATACTTAAATTCAAATGGCCCGAAAATGGAGCCGTAATGTGTACACAGAACCTTTTAATGAGTAATAAACATATTTTATTGGTTGTTCCAAAATATTGTGATACGATACCAATTTTAAAGGTTCGATTACGATTAGCTGTAAAAAAAAATTATACGATTAAAGCAAACGGTTGTATTAGAAAATATTAGCTAAAAAATAAAAGTGGACATTTCATACAATTTACTTGAAATTTTAGTTAACGTCTCGAATAAAAAGGATTTCGTAGGTTACGTAAAAAATTATTATCAACTGTTCGATGAAAATTTGTCAAGCGAAAAGTGTCCGAAATTGAAAAAAAATGATCATCACTTTATGCGCATCTCCAATTAAAATGGGTCGTAGCCTATAGATCGAAAAGGAATTTCAACAAAAACAGGGAGTGGTTGGAAAATTGTCTCTATATCGATACTGAAAGAACTGAAGAAATGAGTAATTTACTAAGTACATCAAAGTCGTCAAGAGGAATAACTGAGTGCTCGACGTTCACCAAAGAGCAAAAACTAATAAATGCTACCGAAAACAAAACCACTGTTGATCTTTCTTATGCTATAAGTATAATAAGGATCATGAAAAGATGAAAGCTGATGTAACCAATCCAGTCACTGCCGCAAGTCTACTGTGAATCAAAAGAATAAACGAAAGTATTTCTAATCCACAAAAGCATTCTATGTATCAAGTATAATGCATTGGCATTGTTTGTTGATTTGGGTCTATCAAAAGGAAAATATAAGATTTTGAGAATTTCTCTGAGAAAACGCAACGTAGATGTTGTTCCATCCTACAGAATTCTAACAGTTGCCAGAAAAGAGGCAGTTCTACGAGATTACGAAATCACGGAAATATCATTTAGTGTGAAACTTCAAGAAACGATGGATCATACATGTGGCTTTGAGAAAGTGAGGAAGAATTAATTGCACTTCCAAGAATTCTAATATTACAAAGTACTTGTAAGTGGGACTGTGATTGATAATCTGGACAAGGTGCCTACAAACATGTTTATGACCTCAGTTGTTCCACTGGGGCTTAACAATTCAAATGGTGAACATTGGAGAAACTCTCGTCCGTCATCAGTTCATTTTTTCCAGCTTATAATGTTCCAATATGCAAAGGAACTGTCCAAACTCAAATTGCTAATTTTCAGCCAACTGTATATAAAGTTAATGATGAAATAGGGATAGTTGTCAACCACGTGTTCTTTTTAACTATGATTGATGTTAGGATAGGAAAGGATATTTATGAAAAAAATGTTTAGTTATTTATTTCCAATTTTTCAAAATATTATTGTAAGCATAGTATATCATATAAAGTTATGGCTTATTATGCTAAGATAGTTATTAATATGATAAACCAATAGTGATTTTGAAAAATTATTAACAAATTGTCAATAAAAAGCTCCGATATAATAACGCGTTATTGCACTAAAAGCCTCTAGGCATTTTTCTTCGCTTCAGATGTAAGACGATAAGGGTCGTACACAGTGCTTTCTTCGTTGTTTGTGAGAGGGACTTATTTCTCAATTGCATTCCAAAGACAAGAGTGATTCTTCACTTGATCTTTCCAATAGTGGGAATGTTTGAATTTACAGCGGAATCTAAGAACTCGTACATAGGCTGTATTTTACCACTTCAAAATTATTGGTAAGATCTTTTCACTTTTATTAGAACTTCCGAACATCATTTCTACAAACGCATCTATCCATAATCTAGATAGAGTACCTCTCTGCTTCTTTTTGAGAAGTCGATGTTCCTCCCGTCTCTTTTCCTCATAGACTTCGTAGAGATCTCTCACTTTTTTTAATTGTAATTATTAATAAACTAATGATATTCATATTTAAGGTAATATATAGAAACAGCTTAAAAACAAAAGAAAAAAACAAAATACAATATATTAAGTACATTCACTAGAATCAATGTTAAATGATAATTGATAATAACTACAACCGAGTTGAAAAGATAAAAGCAGGTAAGAGTTAATTTTGATTTTAAAGGGATGTTAAGAAAAACCAACTCGTAGCCTATTTTTCACTGAAAAAATAAATTGGGCAAAGAAGAATAATACCAGAATCCCATCATGGTAATTATCACAGTCAGACATCGACCCAGCGCACAAAAAGTGCAAGCAGTGCACACGCGCATCCGCTTTGCACCTGAAAGTCATTCCCACCGGGAAACATGGTACGGAGTAGCTTAAGCATAGTGGGTCTGCGTGGGAACTGCAGATCAGCAGTTAAGGGTAGACATAAGAACCATAATTGTATATCAAATTATTAAGTTGAATTGGTTGAGTTTTGGCACTCGAAGAAATAAATTACGTTTTATAAAGAATAAATCGGTGTTTCATTGAACCAGTGAAGGTTCAGAATAAATATTTTTTTAATAGAAAAGGATTAGGGATCATTTACTGGCGCCCGAGCAGGGACTCCAAAAAATGGGACCTGGAAAAAAGGACGATAAGGTCTTCGCGAAAAATAAAACAATATAGTCTGTGTAAATAAAGTGAAAATTTAAAATAAGTGAAAGGAAAATTTTGTGAAATAAATGCAAAAAAGAATACTGAAATAAATGCAAAAGAAAATTCTGAATAAGACAAAAAGTGCAGTAACATAAACGAGAATAAAAAAAAGCAAGAACACAAAAATCAGAAGTGAGCGAACAAGGAAACAAGCAGTGAAGTGCAGTACAAAGACGAAGGACAATCAAAGGGAAAGTGTCAGTCAACTCTTGGATTTTAGTAAGAATTTAGTTAAGATTTGTAAATTTTAAGTTCTGAACAAACAGAGAAAATTTGAATTTTAATAAATGTGAAGGTAAAATGAAATTATTTAAATAAAAGACTGTCCCACAGCACACATAGCTTAACATTTTATGCCTTGGGATTAACTAAGAATAAAGGGGTCGGTTCACTTTAACAATAATTAAGTTTAATTTTCTGGGGGTGGAGACCCTCGTACCTTAGTGGGTTGCTGTAGATATTATTGCATTAATGACTAAAACGGATACATAGGAGCCTTTAAAACATAGGTGACTACCTCGAAAGTTAAAGAAGAGTGTCCAGCGTGCATCTAGGGAAATTAGAGTGGTGCTGAGCGACAAAACAAATAAATTATTGGGTATGTAATTTAATTCGTGCGGTTTTTTTTTCAAAATTTAAACGTTTATTTAAGAAAAACATGTACAATAGTATTATTCAAAGTATTGCCTATCTGAAGCTATGACTTTTTCCCATCTTTCTGGTAATTTGTGGATCCCATCCCAAAAAAAACTGCGCCGGCTTGGCAGCCAATTTTTGATATCCTGCTCTGGTGTGAACCGTATTTCAGTGAGGGCGTTTTGCATCGACCGGAACAAATAGTAGTCAGAAGGGACAAGGTCTGGGCTATGAGGCGGGTGGGGTAAGACTTCCCATCCACTGTTTTCCAAATAGTTCTTAACCGAAATAGAAACGTGGAGCCGAGCGTTGTCATGATGGAAAATTATTGCCTCGTGACTGGTCGCATATTCCGGGCGTTTTTCGGCTACTGCTCTCTTCAAACGGATTAATTGTGTTCGGTAGCGTTGTCCATTGATGGTTTTATCCGGTCTTAGCAGCTCATAGTACAGCACACCCCTCTGATCTCACCAAATACAGAGCATTACCTTCGCGCCATGGATATTCGGCTTAGCCGGTGATTTGGTAGGTTGGCCGGGAATCACATATGATTTTTTTGCATTTGGGGTTGTCGTAATGGATCCATTTTTCATCATCAGTAACAATCCGATGCAAAAATAACTTCCTTTTGTGGCGTTTCAGCAGCATTTCGGACATGCAAGACCGCCTTTCGACGTGTCTCGGCTTGAGTTCATGTGGAACCCAATTTCCTTGCTTTTGAATATATCCAGCTGCTTTTAAACGTTTTGAAATGACTGCTTGAGTGGCAATCAAAGATTCTGCGAGCTCTTCTTGTGTTTGGCAACAATCTTCATAGAGTAATGCTTCCAGTTCTTCATCTTCAAACATTTTTGGCTGCCCAGGACGTTCATCGTCTTCCAAGCCAAAATCACCACTTTTAAATCGTGCAAAACACTTTTGGCACGTTCGCTCAGCTAGCACATGTTTACCATAAACTTCCACCAAAATACGATAACTTTCGGCAGCAGTTTTCTTCATATTAAATTAATGAAGAAGAACTCCCCGCAAAAACACTTTTTCAGGCACAAAGTTCGACATATTTGAGTGAAAAAAAATTATTGTTATTTACGTTTCAAATGAATGACATATACTGAAATGACGTACAATGACAGTAGCTTTCCAACGCATGTTTCAATGGAATAATACAAGTTACGTCAGTTAGTTGTAGTTATAAGTTATAGACCCAATAAACAAAAATAAACACGATAAGTACGTGAGAAGGAAATAAAGAAAATTATTTAAATTTATTAAAATTGTATAAAAAGAAAGCAAAAATAATAATTAAGTGGCAAAGTAAAGTTATGTGAAAAAAAAAATTATTTTGAAACCCACCCTTATCGTTTGCGAAAACTATCTAATCTTATCTAATCTAATCTTTCTAGTCTATTTATTTCAAAAACAATTTCTGTGTCGAACCCCCACATCTCCAAATAAAATGGATGATCTTAAAAATTCGATAACCAAGCTTACGGGTGCAGTTAATAGTGTCCTCGAACAACTCCGAGGGTTTGAAAGCAGAATGGGTAGGATTGAATAATCCAATTCCAAAGAAGCAATGCAGGTCGTAAATAGATAGCTAATCGACGTGTCGAGTCGCCTTTTAGCCCTCGAATTCAATTAATAAAGGATTCCCAATCCATAATCGGAACAAGTAGAGGTATTGTGCAGGTCGACCAGTGAACAAGACCTGAAGGATATTTCTAAACTTCCTGATTCCGTTAAGGAACTTCAAGCCTTCGACGGAAACCCAGTCCACTACGTCTCCTGGGTCCACGGCGTCGAGACGGTACTGAAGGATTACGAAATAGTTCGTATTAAGCACATCTACAGGGTAATACTTCAACATATCCGTCAGAAAGTCAGAGGCAAGGCAGACTTCGCTTTGATCTCATATAATATAGTTGAGAATAACTGGTCCGAAATTAAAAGGGTTCTCTCACTCCACTACGCTAATAAAAGTGATATTCGAATACTTGAACACCAGCTAAACCGGCTTGTCTAAGGCAATTCAAGAGTTGACGTTTTCTACGTAACCGTCAACCATCAATTCTCGTTGATTATTAGTAAAATTAAGGCTGAAGACACAGAAACGGTGAATGCCTTGGTGGAAAATTATCGAAACTGCGCACTAGACGTGTTCGTGCGAGGGCTGAGTGGGGTCCTTTCTAGACTTTTAGTCTTTAAAAGCCAAAAACCCTGCCCGAAGCATACTCAGCCTGTCTGGAGATGCAGAACCTTAATTTCAGAAACAACTCGGTTCACATAAAGGCACCTAATATGTTATGATAGCTTCCCCCGTAAACTACAATTTTAGAGATAACATAGTACCCCATAATAACACCGATAGGCCACCTGTTGTTAGAAGTTACTTTGCCCAGGGACTTACCCTAATGGGAACCCAAGGTTCCAATGACATTATCCGCCTCAAAGGCCATGGACTCCAAAGCCACCAATTAAAATGGAAGTGGATGGTACAGTAGAATCTAAAAACGTGAACAACATTAATTGGCCTAACCCTCGAAAGCAGCAGCGGTTGTTCCATGTCACGATTATCTTCCGACACTGGTGCTAATAAAAATTTTATTAGGCCAAGTCTGGTTCCACGCCTCAATCCTGCGCAAAAATCATTTTATGTGAATAGCCCCGCCGGGAAAATTCGCATCGAAAATAAAATTTATGGAAAATTCTTTAATTATCTAAGCTGCTAATTAAATATTACATTCTTTGTTTTCCTGGATTTAACATCGTTCGATGGCATAATTGGCGATGACATGCTGAAACAATTAAAAGCTGTGATCGACAGGGATAAAAATACACTTACTATCGAATCCAACAAGGTCATTATCTTAAAGAATAGCCCTTAAAATGCTATATATCACCTGTTGACCTTAGGTGGGGACATTTTGACATCGGCAAGGTCCATACTGGAAGGTATTTGTAAAAAATTCGATAATCTCTTTTGTCCAGTGGGCCATGAGAAGGTGAAAGCCAACGTTAGAGCAGGAATCCACACAAACACAGACGAACTCAGCTATACAAAAAGCTACCCCAATCCAGCTTGCATGAGGGAAGAAGTCGAGCGGCAAATGAAATAACTCCTGTCAGAAAAGATCATCCGTCCCTCGAACAGCGCATATAATTCACCTATATGGGTCCTTTCAAACAAAAAAAAACCGAAACCTAACGGCGAAAAGCAGTACCGAATGGTAATTGACTACAAGCGTCTGAACGCTGTAACCATTCCGGATACTTATCAAATCCCGGATATCAATAGCACGCTGACTAGTCTTGGAGATGCAAAAATCTTTACAACACTCGACCTGACTTCAGGATTTCATCAAAACTTGATGAGCGAGAAAGATATTCCGAAGACGGCCTTCTCAACGATGGATGGGAAGTACGAGTATCTGAGACTTCCTTTCGGCCTCAAGAATGCTCCCGCTATCTTTCAGCGGATGATAGACGATGTGCTTAAAGAGATGATCGGTAAGATATGCTACGTGTATATCGACGACATAATCGTCTTTAGCAAATCCGAAGAGGATCACTTGAGAGATATCTAGACCGTATTCTTCAAATTGAACGAGGCTGGATTAAAGGTTAACCTGGAAAAAAAAACGAAGTTTATGGCGACCAGCGTCGAATTCCTCGGATACTTGGTTACTCCAGAAGGCATTCTCCCGGACCAAAATAAGGTCAATGCGATTGAAAATATCTTTCCTTCAACTAATCTAAAAGAATTGAAGAGCTTCCTTGGTTCAATCCTTACTACAGGAAGTTTATTCAGGACTATGCCAAGGTCACAAAGCCCTTAATCAACATAACACGAGGAGCCCTTTCGCATGTTAGTGCCAACCAATCAAAGAACATCCCAATCTTACTCAACGAAGATGCGTTAAAATATTTTGAAAGTTTAAAGAACTATTTACCTCTGCGGGTGTGCTAGCATTCCCTGATTTCACGAAAATCTTTAATCTGACCACGGATGCCTCTGATTATGCCATTGGCGCTGTCCGCTCTCAAGATGAGCATGGTAAAGAGAAGCCAATGGCATACATCTCCCGTTCTCTCAATCGAACAGAAGAGAATAATGCCACCAATGAAAAGGAGATGCTCGCCATAGTCTGGGCTCTCGATAATTTGAGAAATTATCTGTATGGAGCCAGGAAGGTAAGAATATTTACTGACCATCAGCCCTTGACATTTGCGCTAAGCAACAGAAATCATAACTCAAAGCTTAAGCGCTGGAAGGCGAGGATTGAGGAGTATAACTACGAGTTGATTTACACTCCTGGTAAATCAAATATCAATACTGACACTGTAAGCGAAAGTCAAGCCTCCAGGGAAGATCGAACCGACACGGCTGAAGAAGGACTTTGTGAAACGGGATAAAAATCTCGGAAAACTATCTTGGAATGCTCTAAAAAGTTTATCTGAAGAATTTTGCAAAATTCAAGTTGCGGGTAACGCAAAGAGTCGTCGAGGATGTCACTAATGAAGAGCGCAGGTTCCTTATTATAGAGAAAGAACATAGAAGAGCCCATCGTGCTCCTAGGGAAAAAAGGGAGCAAATCTTAGAAAAGTTCTACTTTCCCCATATGATGGCTCAGATTAGGAAATTCTCTGCTCTTTGTGAAGTATGTAACACCAACAAATTTGACAGGCATCCGCCAATCCCCGAATTGCAAACGACACCACCCCCAAAATATTCCCGCAAATTCTTCACATGGACATTATGGAAATCCAGAAAGAGAAATTCCTAACGGAGGTTGATAAATTTTCCGAGTTTTCTAAATTCTTCCATATTAAAGAGAAATCAACCATTTACATCAGATCGAAATTATTCAAAATTTTGCACTTTTTCACAGTTCCACAGATGTTAGTAACGGACAATGAGAGATTAGGTGTGAAGCTCTACCTAACACCATCCTATAGGAGCGAGGTAAATGGGCAGATAGAAAGGGTTCACTCCACCATATTAGAGATTTACCGGTGTCTCAAGGTTGAGAATCCAGATCTTAAGGTTAAGGAACTCGTGCACATAGCGGTAATTCGCTATAACAACACCATTAATTCGGTAATCAAACGAAAACCCACGGACGTATTCTTCAATAAGTCTCAGAGGATCAATTTTCAAAACCTTCTAAATATCCATTCTAAAATTAATAAGGACCTTAGGGGAATTATCAAGCAGAACATGGATGCGAGAAATGCAAGGTTAAACTTCAAAAGAACTGCGCCCAGGAAATACCGTATGGGTGATGTGGTGTTCGCTGCAATAAAGCAAATAAAAGGTACAAATAAACCTATGTATAGAAAAGTGGAAAAAGAATCCATAAAACCCATTTAAAGAATCTAACAAAAGTACAAAAATAAAAAAGAAAAAAAGTGATCAATAAAGTTATAAAATTATAAAAAAAAGAAAAAAAGGGGAAATGATTCCCTACCCTATGTAAAATAATTTTACAAATATATTTAAAACATATATTATACTTAAAAACTATAACTTAAATTAATTTAAAGAGATAATCCGAGCGTACTAACAAATAAGGAAACTTAACGGTTCTAATTTAACCTTTCAAGTTTAGGCGTAAGGCTCTCTCATAGAAGGGGACGATTAAGCCTCTGTTTACACCAGGTGCAATTATTGGAAGAGATATGTTGCTTAGCGCATACTGAACGGAGATAGATAATAGTTATTTTCCAAGGAAACAGATAAGTTAGAATCAAACAAGGATCTAATCAATGCATTCGGATGATGTTCAGTACGTTGAAGTTTATTTTTTTGTGAGATTAATTAAAAATGAAAGAAGTGGTGTTACTTTACAGGACTCATAGGTTATTTTTTTTTGAGAAACATTTTTCGTTGGCCCTTTTAAACTTGCCACAACAAAATCTCAAAACTTTTCTGTCAAATTTCTTTAGTTCATTTGCATCGCAGGAGAAATAGTACATCATGAGCAGAAGCCGTATGCCAAAATTGAACAAATTAGTGTTTTAAACATTAGTATTGTTGTGTTCTTGGACATTGCTTTAGAATGCTGTATTGGTTTCAATGCAGACGTTACAGCTTTTGCTTTAGAAAGTCTCTTTTTGGCATGCTTGTTGAATAAAAATCTATAATGGAAGTGAATTTCTAGGTACTTTTAATATATTACTAGGTAAAATTAATTTTTAATGAAAAGATTGGAAGTTTTTCTTCTATTTTGAGAAGTGCTTTTTGAGGTCTTACAACGGTAGCTGTTACCAGAGTGTCATCTGCGTATAGAATTCTTATGGTTCATCATTTACAGAATTTTGAACTGGGAAATCATACAAGTATACAATGAATGAAATCGGTCCCAAAATTGAGCCTTGGGGAATTCCGGACGATATTAAGAAAATATCAGATTTTTCAGATTTTACAGATACCGAAGAAAACCGATTTTCAAGAAAAGTTACAACGATCCGAATTATCCACTCGAGAAAGTTAAGAATTATCAATTTGTATATCAGTCCCTTACGCCATAAAGAATCAAACGCCTTTTCAAGGTCAATGTTTACACAAATAGTACATTTTTTAGATCTTAAATTATAAACAATTGTATTACCTAAAAGAAGCGTTGCGTGTTCTGTAGAATGCTCTTTTTGAAATTGGAATTGATTATTTGTTATTATATGGTTATCTTCGCAGAATATGTTGATCGGTTCGGCTATAGCTTTTTCGAAGACCTTATTCAAGTTTGAGAGTAATGATATGGGCCTTAAACTTTTTATTTCTGTCGTGGATTTATTTTTTGCAATTGGTAACAATTTAACTATTTTCCAAACTGAGGAAAATATCCATTATTAATGCATTGATTAAAAAAAGACGCAGGAATATTATCGAAGGAGTGGCAGCTTTTTCGAAAAATAAAGTTTAATATACCATCAATACTAGAAGATTTTTTATTTTTGAGATTTGATCTAATGATTTGTACCTTCTGAGGATTTGTAAAGGGTGTAATAACTGAAACGTGGTGATGGGTGTTCTGATGAACGAAATTGTTGTACTACAAGGCAGACTTCATGTGTAAAGTTATGATCAAAATTTGGCACCTTTTCCTTATACAGGGCTAAAAAGAAAATTTTTAAAGGCATTAATCTTAGACTGGTTGTCAACTAAATCAAGACTGTTATGGGTGAGGGTATCTTTTGAAATATCGGTACCAAACAATTTTTTTCCAGTCCATTTTGTCTATTTCCTTAAATGCTTGGGGGGAAGGCCGTATTTCTTTTAGTCTTTTCCTTAAAACGTTGTTCAGATCATGGTTAATCCTTTGATTGATTAATTTGCACAGGCATTGGATTCCTGATGAGAGCTGACGATAGTCCCAATTTACTTTGTTGAGATGCCTATGGAAAATTCTTTTTAATGGTCTTAGCCAAATGCTTCTTGTTTTAATCAGTTTGAAAGTTAAGTCAGAAATTTCTTTATATTTATTATTTCTTTATATTATTTATCCATTGGTATTCTGAAGGCCATCTCCCAATGAGTATGGCGAAAACTAAAACATCGAAGAAATTTGTTAACGAAAAGTGTCTATCGAGATTCCTTTGTAGCCGTTGACCAGAATTGCAGGGAAAGTGCCCAATAAGCGGAGCTCAGAGTTCCTAGCATTATGTAATATTAACACTCCTAAGCATACTGACAAAATTTCGCTGTGGAAAGGTACATCTTGAACTGAAATATTTTCCTTAAATAGGACTGCAGTTCATTGTCTTGATACAATCTTTAAGATGTAATAGCCTTCGAAGGAAGGTTAATGTCTCTCACGGAGTCTCGCTCCAGAAAGAAAACAAATATCTGGCTTTTCACTTATTAAAATGTTCAAAAGAGCAAGTCTACGTTCATGAGAAATTATAGAGTTGAAATTCATAGATATGATTTTAAGGTCAGTTGAAGCCATTTTATACAACAATGGAAGCGACGAATTCTAGGTATGCAAACTTTTTTTCCTTTTTAGACTGAATTTGTTGGTATTTTGGCAAAAATAGTCTGATTTTTATTATAAGGTCCTTAAACGGTATATTAAAAAGTTTTCTAGATTTGTTTAGGAAGTCTGTAAGGTTTTCTGGTTGGGATGCTACCTTAATCAACGTAGCAGATCTTTTTACAGAAGTTTTGGCAACATCAGCAAAAGAAATATTCGGGTTGACCAATTGTCATATAGACTCTTTTGCAACTCTTGAGTTTGTAAGGGCTGCAATAGTATCTCTTTGAAATGAGGCCATTCTTCGTTCTCTATATTTTAGAAAAGCACGGCAACTCTGGGAAATGGCTCGATGGCCAACTTCATTGCAGTTTATGCATTTAGTGATTGGTAACTCCTCGTTTGCTTCCTTTTTTGACTTGCATAATTCTATGCAAGTTTCAGATGCATAATTGTAGCCACAAACAACACAACGATTACTGTATGCACGGCAATCGCCTGTGTGACGAAAGCTTTGACAACGAAAGCATATGATCACAAGTCTACTATTTGAATCCTTGATTGGTTCAGCCACATCAAGTTATACAACGAAAATGTTAACCTTCATCGGTACCTTGTGTAAATTTTACACACTTTTGAAACTCAAATTGATATTTTTCAATAACTTCGGCTCAATGTAAAAATCTTATAAGAAATTTATGTTTTTAGTAATTTTTTTTTGAACAGATGTCGCTAAAAGGCTGTACAAATTGGTACCTTTGTGTAAAATTTACACAACAGTACTTGTTTGCATTTTTTTTGTTAGATTGTTAGTTAGATTATTGCTAATTGGTTGGATGTCTAGAGTTTTCAACTTTAAGTACATTTAGAAATTCCCGGTAAGTAAAGCAGTAAAAAGTATCGGTACAAGTCATAAAACCTAATAAAAGGGATATGTATAATAAAACTAGGAAATTCCTGATTGAATTATAAAAACCCTTTTTTGCGAAAAAAAAACAGGAAGTAGGGATAATTAGACTTCCATTGGCGTCCCATTACAAGTCTTTGAAGTAAAGAGAATATAAATTGCTTTTGAAATAAAGAAGAATTATTTTAGAAAAAAAAACGCGGAGTGATTCAAATCGAAAGTCAGATTATTTATAATAAAGTCTTAGTACAAATTCAAAAAATATTGAAAAAAATGGAATTTTCTTATTTTGATCAGTACGGAAGTGATAGTGAGCCATATGCATCAGATGATGACAATGACTATATTCCAAGTGAGAGTGAAGCTAACAGTGAAGATAATTATGAAAGTGATAGTTCCGATATTGAGTATATCGAACTTGAGATTAAAGAAGCCGCCGTTGAAGAGCTAAATATATTTCGACTTTCTAAAGATAAACGCATTCAGTATTCTAAAGATGCGATGCCGCTTTCTGGTTCAAATAGATCTTCCAGCATATCATTTTCTAGCAGACAAGGTAGGGCTTGTTTTTGATTAAAGACTTTACAATTTTTTG